>CM021106.1:372425821-372455443 GCA_007115665.2 Sequoiadendron giganteum
TGATTCACCACTATGTTGCGATCTTGAGACCTATGGTTAAAGCCTCGTATTTTGCAATATTGTTTGTATAGGGGAATGCTAACTTGTAGGATCTCGGTATACAATCTCCTTGTGGGGTGATGAAGAACATGCTAGCTCTTAATCCATGTTGCGTGTGGGAGCCATCAAAGTATAGTTTCCAGTGGTCGGCTACACTGAGATTGAAAAGGGACTCATTTGGAAATTTTGATACGAGCAGGTTGTCTGTGTAGAGGGGAGCTTCTACTAGCTGGTCCACAATAACTTTTCCTTTGATCACCCTTCGCTCGACATACTCAATATCATGTTCAGATAGTATCATTACCCATTTAGCCATTCTTCCTATAAGCATTGCTTTTGACAATAAATATTTGAGAGGGTCTATCTTGGCAATTAGCTTAATTTGATGAGCTAGCATGTAGTGTCTAAATTTCTGGGTTGCAAACACCACTGCTAGGAAAGTTTTTTCTATTGATGTGTAATTGAGCTCATGTCCCACTATTGTTCTATTGATATAGTAAATTGCCCGCTCGGTTCCCTTTTCATCATGTTGGGCTAAAAGGGCACCAAGGGCGACCGTTGTTGCTGAGATGTATAGAATCAATGGTTTCCCTACAATTGGTGGCATCAACATAGGTGGTGTAAGTAGATATTCTTTAATTTTTCTTAATGCTTTCTCACACTTTTCGTCCCATCTGAATGTTATTCCCTTGTGGAGCAGGTGTGAATAGGCGATCTGCTTATCTGCCAGTTGTGTTATGAATCTTCAGATGGACTGGATTCTACCTTGTAATCCTCTTAGTTACTTTAGTGTTATGGGTGCTTCCATATCAAGGATTTCCTTTACCTTTGTGGGATCCACTTCTATCCCTCTCATTGAAACTATATACCCCAGTAGCTTTCCTGATTGTACCCCAAATACACACTTCTTTGGATTGAGTCTAACTTTGTATTGTTCTAGCCTATCAAAAATTGCACTTAAGGTCGCTATGTCATCCTGCCTTTTCTTTGATTTAGCCAATATGTCATCCGCATAATCTTTGACAATTTTGTGAATCATGTCGTGGAAGATCAGTGTCATGGCTCTTTGGTATGTAGCTCTTGCATTCTTTAGCCCAAATGGCATCACATTCCAGCAGTAAGTGCCCCAAGGACATGTAAAGGTTGTTTTATGTTGGTCCTCCTTTGCTATCATTATCTAATTGTATCCCGAGAAGCTGTCCATTAGGGACAACATCTCATGTCTGGCCGTCATGTCCACTATCATGTCAATGTTGGGTAGTGGAAAGTCATCCTTAGGACATGCTTTGTTTAGATCTCTAAAGTCCATGCAGATGCAGATGCCCCCATTCAATTTTGAGACTAGCACGAGATTAGATACCCACTCTGGAAAGTCAATCGGGCATATGAAGCCAACATCCAAGAGATTTTGTAATTCAATCTTGATGAGCAAGGCTATTTGTGGGTGCATTTTCCTTAACTTTTGTCTGACTAGTTTCGCTCCGGGGTGAACGGCCAAATGATGAACTACTACTTTGGGATCTAGACCTGGCATTTCAGCATAAGTCCATGCGAAGTTTACCTTTCTTTCTTTTAGGAATGTTGCCAACAGTTCTTGTTCTTCTATTTGAAGTGTTTGAGCATAGAATGTGATTTGTGGTTCTGTCTCTGTTCCCAAGTTGACAGGGTTGCATTGCTCTGCCAGGACTGTTGACCTTTCTTGATGTAGAGCAGTAGGGGGGAGATTGAATCCTTCATCCTCTGGTGCCTCAGAGAGGTTTTCACCATTGGATGTGTCCTTTATTTTTACTATTTTGTGGTTAGAGAGTGCCACAGTGTGGTTTTCACTCCGTAACTCTGAGTTTATTCTCGATATTTTCCTTTTGTGACTAAAGGACTCAATCGTCTCCCCATAGTATGCCTAGGTGTCTAATGTGATGGTGAAGCCTACCTTATGATCCCCACATAGAACTGTATCCCTTAGTCCCATGAATTATGAGAGCGCCTCATCGTTTTTGAATGAGTCGAGAATTGTTGGGCCTTGTTGATCGTGATCGATGAGTTGCGGGTTTACTAAGGTAATTTGGTGGGTTCGTTGGTTTGACTCAGTTGTGGAGGCACTAATCATTAATAGGGTGGAATCCTCAAAGAGCCTAGGGAGACATGCTATGGTATCATCGTCGTCACTACTAGCACAAACATCGGTGACGTCAAAAGTGAAGTTGTCAAGTGGGATACCTAGGCATACAGGTGGTCTAGGAGTGGTTGTTGTTACATGAGGAGAGGAACCGACTACCCTTCTAGGAGTACCTCTACCACATATGGTTATACTTAGAGTATACCCAAGGCCAAGGTTCTGCATTCTTATTTCTACAATGATGGGCTCCAACCATCCATCACTATTTCTTCCAAGGCTTTTGTTCCTATTATAGCCCATACCAAACATCATTTGTAACCCTTTGTTAGTTTCCTCCATGGGCAGGGTGGGGTTGGGTCTTTCATCTTGGTATAATGTGTTTGAGATGTCCTCCTCATCCACATTCTCCCGACTGAGATCCCCCCAATGTCAAAATCCATAAGGTTCTGCTCTAACAGTGTGGACAGGTGTTTCAGCTGGCTGAGGTTGTCCATGGGACCTAGGAGATTGTGGTAACTCTCCTACAATAAATACATTCATTTTCATTTTGTAATCGCCACATCCATTGTCCTAAATCATGTTTTTAATCTCTAATATGTTAGGGATGGCGGGTGTCTCTATCGTAGAAGTGGAAGCGAGGTTGGCTAGGTCAATATATAATGCGGATGGGCCTTCATCATTTTTTGGTACGTGGGGGATTTTATAAAACTTGGCTTCCAAGTTTTTGTAGTAGGCGAAAGGTTCAGGATCCCCATATATAGTGACCTCTTCATTCTGGTGTGAGAACTTAATGCACTGGTGATACATCGAGGCCACTGCCTTCATTCTGTGGATCCACGGGCATCTAAGGAGGATATTATATGGTAGGTCTAGGTCGAGGACCTGATAGGTGGTTTCCATTGTTGTCGGTCCCACTTGGATGGGTATTTTGATAGTGCCCTGAGACACTCTTTCATGGTCATCATACGCCCTTATTGTGATGCTTTTATTTTTATTAATGGAATCCTCGGCAAATCCCAATTTCTTTCTGAGCTTTAAAGAAAAAATGTTAAGGCCTGCACCTCCATCCACCAAGACTCTCTTGACTTTCTATTTATGGATGAGCACTTGAAGGTGGAGTGCACGGTTATGAGATGGTTGTGAGGGGAAATCTTGGTCTGAGAATGTAATGAGATTTGGGGTAACGATGTTACCCACCATAGCCTAGAATTGCTTTATATCAAGGGTGGCAAAGATGGTGGACGCAACTAATGCTTCATCAAGGATCTTCCTATGGGATACAGAGATTTTCAATAATTTCATGATGGAGATTTGGGTGGGAGTTTTCTTCAGCTGGCCAATGACATTGTAGTCATAGGGGATGGATTTTGTATTAGAAATGGGGGTCTTAGCTGGTGCCCCTGTGATGGTGACCTAGCCACCACGTGTGGTGACTCCACAGTCGTTGTTGCCTCCCTTGATATTTATGACCGTGACCATTTCATTGACACATCCGACTATCTCTTCATACACTAGATTGGTGCTAGCATACTTTTTTTTTCCCTTATTGTTCCCTTGATTATTTCCTTGATTGTTCCCTTGGTTGTGGTTTGGCATCGGATTCGTGTATATTTTCAAGTCTTGGTTCCCGTTGGCTGCTCGATATTGATAATTTTATCCTCAATGAGGTTCTAGATGATGTTTTTGAGTCTCATGCAATTGGTGGTGGTATGTCCTTTGACTTTTTGAAAGTCACAAAGGAGGTTCTCATTATACCATGGCGGCATGGTCATAGGTTCCATGTATTGCTTAGAATTAGAGACTTTGATTAGATTCTCTTTGACTAGCTTCTTCATGATGGACTCAATCGATTCACCAAGAGCCATGAACTTCCTCTTGGGGGGATACTTTCCTTGGGGAGGTGGTCCTCCCAAGTTTTTGATTTGATTGGTGGGAGTTGGTTGTTATTGTGCTACTACTGCGTGAGTCTGCACATTGTTGCGATTATGATTTTGTGATTGATGATGGGTTTGGGTATGCTGCTTAGGGGCACTGATGACCACTTTCGCAACGACCACGCCATCGTTCATGATGTTTTTATTCCTCAACCATGTTCAAGGTTTATCATTGTAGTTGTTAGAAGGGAAGTTATCCTATGGTGGAGTGAATGTTGGTGTGCCTCCTCGTGCAGTAAGGGATATTTCGATGTTGAGCACCTTTGGGATTAGTTGGTCATATGATGTGATGCACTGCATTTTCAAGTAGAATGCCAAGTTTTAATCTAGATTGGCTATGATGGTGCAAACTTTTTTTTCTTCTGGCATGGTCCACTTGCTCTGATTGGCCTTGGATTGCCATCTTTACAAGAAGGATGCGAATAGCTATCCTTTTCTTTGTTTGAGTACGGATAGTTCTTCCAAACTAACATCCGCACCCATATTGAAAGCAAAATTCTTAAGGAAGGCTTCCACGATTTCCTCAAATGTTTTAATGTCCATGGGTAGGTGATAAAACCATTCCATGGCTGGACTAGTCAGACTACGAGGGAAGAGTCGCATTAGATACGTGTCATCGTATGCGACCTCCATGCAATGCACCTGAAATTCCCCAACGTGGTTCTCAGGGTTACCCATTCCATTTTACTTGTCAAATTTAAGGATCTCAAATCCCTTTGGGAATGGTATCATGGTGAGACTTCTATCGAAAGGATAAGGGCACAAGTTGCTTGGTGTTCTCGTGGTTTTTCCTACTTTTAGGTCCAACACTTGCTACGAAAGTAGTTTGATTTGTGTTGCAACATCTTTGGTTGGGTCGAGAGGTGGAATGAATGAGTTGTGGGGTGTTTGAGGTGTTTGATGGGTGGGAAGAGTACTAGAGGGCGTTTGCTGCAAGCTCTGCTATGTGTTCAAAGCCTGTTGATATGCTTGCATTTGTTTCAACAATGCTTGTTGTTGATCTTAGTGTTGTTGTTCCAACAATGCTTTTTGTTGTTCCAACAACACTTGTTGTTGTTCCAACAACGCTTGTTGTTGGTCCATCTATTTTTGTTCCCATGAAGCCTGTTGTTGGTCAAACTATTGTTGGTCTAACTAATGTTGCGCCAACAAAGCTTGTTGTTGGTCGAGCTATTGTTGTGCCAATAAAGCTTGTTGTTTGGCTTGTTGTTGTGCTTGAAAGTCTTGTAGGGCTTGTTGGTAAGCTTGCAAATGGATTGCTTGTAGTTTTGATTGGTATTGGGCTTGTGCTTATTGTTGGGCTTGTGCTTGAGCTTGAGCTTGTGCTTCGGCTTGTGCTTGTGCTTGAGCTTGCACTTGGGCTTGTGCTTGCACTTGGGCTTGTGCTTGCTGCTTTTGCTTGAGTACTCTTTGTTGGTTGGCCTTTTGAAGGGTTTGGATTAGAGTGGTGAATGAATTTGTCATGCTAGCTTTTGGTGGGATTGGTGGTGGAATGGGAATCATTCCGATCGTTGTGACAGGTGAAGGGATTATGGTGGTGATTGGGATTTGGGTTGCTGGTGGGGTGGTTGAGATGTTTGGTCCTTGAGATGGTATGCTTTGGGATATTTGAGGACCAATTGATGTAGTGGCTTGAATGGTTGTCACTTGTTGTTGTGATGTTGTGGGTAAGAAGAGGGAACCCGATGTGATGTTCATATTGCTTGGTTCTGAGAAACTATCGATGTTGAGAGGAGGAAAACCCAATCCGAGAGGTGACATGTTTGTGAATGGAAATGGGGGAAGGGATGGGATGTTACCTTGGAAAAAAGGATTAGCAACATCAGTCATTCCAAAAAAGCCCCCTTCTCCTAGTTGTAGAGAAGTTTGTATGTTTGATTGATAAGCTAGTGTTGCATGGAACGAAGATGAGCCAGTGTGGTTATGGAAGGTGAGTGGGACATATGGGTGGGATGGATTTTCTGGGAAAGAAGTACCCGGCATGGTGGTGATGACTTCCTCTTTGTTAGCCACAAGGCAATGCCTTTGCGATTCTTGAAACATGGCACTCCCCTTGTTTACATTCGGCGAGGTTGGTGTGATGGACAATGTGGTGTGAGGTATTTCTTGATTGAAATTTGACATCGGGGATGCATTTGTAAGGGGCACATTTGTACTAGTGCTTGCGTCAAGGTTGGAAGGGAACTAGACCCCTCCTCCTGCTAGCGTATTTAAATATTTGAACATGGCACTGACAATTTTGTGGTTCTCTGGATTTTGAACCATTTTTATCATTTCAAATTGTGTCATCCTCATGGCTTCGTTCATGATGTCCTCTTGATGACTCTCCTCTTGAGGATTTTGTGATGATAAAGGAGAGTTATTTGGGGGATTTCTTGATCCCGCTAGGTTTATTTTGGAGGTTAACTAACTCATGTCCACAGAAGTTGATATTTCACTGATATTCTTCATGTTCTTCTTGTATTGAGATCTTGTTTGGACCATAAAAAATAGGGATTGTTTGATCCTAACCTTTTAGGCCCAAAATAGAAGAACTAGGGAAGTTAAATGATCAAAGATGGTGGTAATGGTGATGGGATAAATGGATGGAATGAGTGAATGAAACCTTTTGGAGAAATTTTGAAGGGTTATGCTAAACTTGTAAGGACTTAGATTGATTGTGATAATTTGACTAGATGTGTTAAGTCAAACAAGATTGTAGTGAAGTTGTATTCCCTAGGAAGTTGTGTTATCCTAGGGGAACTTGCACAAGTGGATGAATTGGCTAAGTGTGTTAAGCCAATGTAATTGTGAACTAACAGACCTTAGGAAGTTGCGTTATCCTGGAGATAAATTCATCCAAAGGTTTGACTATTTTGGCTAGGTGTGCTAAGCCAAGATAGGGTGATGTTGGTTTAGCCCTTTAAGTTTAGCATGAGAAATTTTTCTAGAGTTCACAAAAGGTTTGTTGATGAAATGAGATTTGGTTGATGGAGGAATGAATGAGGATGCTGAATTTGATCTTGAAACTTAACATAGACACGACTCTCTCTACAAAACCTCGGTATTGAAGAACATGCTAGACTTCCTATGGGAGAAAAGAAAACCTTTCAAAAAGTTTGGGATTTTGTTGATAATAAAATGCATACAACGTTGGATTATTCCTTGAGGCTTTTTTGTAGAAGTTGTATACAAGTCTTTCTCTTACTTCAAGGAGCATCTCAAGGTGTTGCTCATGGGCTTTTAGGCTAATATTCTTGAACTTTGGTTTCAAGATTTTGATCTTGCAGGAAATCATTGGGAACAACACATATGAAGTTCGGTTTGTCCTTTTATCTTGGTTTTAATGAATTCCATTTTTATCAAAGACACTTGCTTGCTTATGTTTCAAACTATATGTCTAATGTCCCACTTTCTTTCTCATCCCACAAGGTCCATTGTGTGGAAATCGAGGAAAATAGGGCAAAAGTTCCTTATGTTTAACCTTGTTGAAAACAAATGACGGTATAATTTGTGCACTTAGAAACTTCTAGGAATATGATCACTAGGGAAAGCAAGAGTGTCCAAATTCATCAAGAGTATTTATTTCTCACAAGGGGTTTGAATTTTGAAGGTCTTGTGAATGTTTGTTTTCAAGTGTTTCTTGAGAACCAAGCAATGTGTTCTTTTCTTTCAAGCAATTTTACAATCCTAGGATGATGAGGCAATATCTTGTTGGGTTCCCACTTGGAAAAATCCAGCTGCGCATATCTTGTGCGAATGGCTAAATAATTGACCACACTCGGTGCAAGAGCACCTACACCTTGTGAAGTCTAAGTTGATAGCTAGGTGTGTCTTGTGTTCATTTATGCTTAATAAGGTCTAAAGGACCAGTCATAATGTAATTTGAAAAGGTTTTGAATCATTTAGTTGAATTTGTCAGTTTGATTCATAATGCAAAAACCATGTGAAATCATGAGTTTTAAGGGATATGGGGAGTAGGGTCTTATTCCATGTTAAATAAGGTCTCAATGAGAATTTTAAATGTATTGGAGGGCTTAATAGGTCAGTTAGGTGGTATTTGCAAAATCAAGTTGATCAAGTTGTAATGGGATAGTGATTAAGAGCAAAATTGGCAAAAATTGTCATCTTAGACTCTAACAAAGGGTGGTTATGGTAGTTGGTCGGTTCAAGGGGTTATTTGAAGGTGGTAACATGATATATTGTGATAATATCTTGAAGAGAGGCTGTTGGAGAAGTTTGGAATGAGTTTCTAATAAGAAGTTTGCTGTTTTTTTGTGTTTTCCATTAAGAAATTGCTGATCCCGTGCATTGTACGACCTGTACATATTGTTTTACACTACAAGCCTATTATGGTTGGATAGATAATTAAATAACTTTCTTTTGGCGTTGGAATGGTGTGATTTCATTGAGAATTGAGTGAGATATCCCCGTTTTACTACCGGGTGGTCTCAAATCCCATGTTTTTCCTGTTTTCCTGAACTTTGCAAGCATTGTACGGATCTGTACCACCACCATATGATCTGAGACTTATATCATCTTGTAGGGGAATGAAATAGCTTTCATCTGAATCCAATTAGAGGTTCTAATATTGAGTTTTGAGAGAGATCTCTTCATTTTTCTGGGACTGCCTGTTTCTAACTAATTTGAGGGTTTGATTGGTGTAAAAAATGATGTTCTAGTCATTCCACTTGCTGTCCAGCCCTGTAACTCGGTGGAATGACTTGTTTCATGGAATTTTAGATGTACCAATGGTTTGGGAGGCATAAAATACAAGTTGTATGGTTTTAGGGGGATGCCCTAGGGTGTTTTCATGAGTTTTCCAAGTGAAATTGAGGAACTAAAGTAAGGTTTTGGAAAAATATGATTGGAACTCTATATGTGATAGTGTTTTGAGTTTTTGCAGGTCATTTTATGAAGGTCTAATGCATTGGAATGTTATGATAAGTCTTGGAACCCATATTTTCAATAAACCCTCATGAATTGTGCCTAAAACAAGGTTTTCTCAAGTTTGGCATGTATTTGTCCGTACCAATGGAATATTTTTGTGATTTTGGAGGTTTGAAGGTATATGAATTGCTGCCCCAAGGTTTCATTGTCCTTTGATAGGTTTAAAGGCATGTTGCTTTGGAAAATAGGTCCAATTGTGAAGCCTGAAACTGGGTGGGTGTGCTGAAAGTCCTCATTGGTCCAAAAGAGTGACCCTTTATTTTCATGTATGTTGTGTAACCCTGAAAAGGGTATCTTAATCCATGTTTTAATTGTCAGGTGTTTTGGAAAGGTTGAGTGAAAATTGGCCTAAACCAGTTTTGAAGTGCTACAAGGGTAGATTGATGTGTAGGTTGCTGAATGGAGAACCTTGGGTGATTGGACTTTGAAATTGTGTAGAAATATTTGTGTTGACATAGGAAAGGAGATTAGCACCCCACCTCTGCATCATGGCTCCCCTCCATGACACACACTTCTCGGGTCAGCCAAGCATTAGTATCCATGAATCTCCCATGGCATACCTTCCATTTCCACAACAAGACTGCATGTATAACATGGGGCGACTTCAAAGGACATGACCTTTTGCACCAATAAGATAGACAAGGTTTTGGCTTTTTTCTAAACAAAGGGTTCTAATGTGGGCATTTCATTCGTGGGGGATTATCCAACATCGGTGAGAGTCCATTTTTGTCTATCTCGTCAGAATAATCCTCGTGATTCTTGAACTTTCCTCAAGAATCCACACTTATATACCGGTTGGAAGTCGCTTGGCTTTAGCGTGTTCTCGGTTGGGTCGTTCCCTTGGGTGAGTACTTTTTCCCACAAAGCAGGCCCTCTAAGATAAACAATAGCAAATAAACATATTCGTAGTTTGATCAACCTTTGTTTAAAAACAAAAGGAGAACACTCACAATAAGTTTACTCACACTCGCATGTTTTGTTCATTTGTTAAGTGCCCAAATTGAAATGTGGAGGCAATATTTTTAACAACCTAATATCACCAAAATGTTTTTGATTCTCAAGATCACAGTGAAGCATGAGAGAAGTGCATACACATTTTAAATGATATTAACTTGTGAAAATGATTGCAAAACACTGAAAACACTTGTTCATTTTAGACCTCAAAGCAATGATGAATTCTTTTTTAAGCACCAAATGAAATGTGAGATTGCCTCGTCAATTTTTAACCCTTTAAACAAAATCTAGTATGTTTGTCTAAAGTTCTTTTTAGCCCTTGGCAACTTTTGAAAAGAAATTTGATTTTGTTTATTTTAGAACCTAATGGAAATTTAGTGTCCTAAGATCAATGAACTTATCAAATTCCTTAAAGAGTGTTGAAAAACACTTTGTACAAAATGAGAATGGTGTCATAATAAAAATTTGCTTGTTCTTTTTAAATCCAAAGTGAATTTAGTGTTCCTAAGGCCAAATATATTTAACAAATTTCTTAAAGAGTGTTGAAGAACAATTTAGTGTTTAAAAACACTTTGTGTATGATGTCATAATGAACTTCTTCCTTTGCTTCCTCCCTTTTTCCAACATGAAAAAAATACTCAAAATGTTAGATGAAATTAAGAAATAAGAAGGTACAAGGGTTACATGAATCATTAAGCATAAAAATCTTAAAATTTATACCAAGTTATAGTGTGATTTTCCTTTAAATGTAAAATTGAAAATTTGAACTCTACTAAAACTGATAAATACCTATATCATTAGATAGCTTATGAAATTCTACCCTATTTCAAAAAACAAAACATCAAAAAAGACCTTCGTATGAGCAAGATATCATCATTTTAAAACTAACTAAAAAAATGTTAAAATAGAGCTCTATGCGCCAAAACAGAGCCTGGATGGGCCAAAACAGAGCCTATATGCACCAAAATAGTCTGCAGATGCGCCATAACAGTCTATAGATGCACTAAAGGATACCACGGATGCGCTAAAACATGGATTAATGCCCAGAACTGTAAAAAATAACAGAATTTAAAACAAACGTGTAAGATTTGCGATTTCTTGCCCTCTTTCTAGCGCCAAAATGTGAACCCCTAAACCTGCAAATGCACAAGAGCAACAAAGCACATTAGTTTGTTAGATCAAATGCATGTAATCAAATATGAGAGATTCCCCATAAAATCCATCTATTTAAACTAAAATTAGGAACAAAGATGAAGAACACAATACAAGAAATGAAATTAAATCCTAATCAAGCTAATAGAATGATGATCCCATGGGGGAATTGGTGCCAATGAATTGTTGCAATTGGCGCTTTCCCAATTCCTAAGTTGCAATGTGGTTTGATTGAACAATGGTCAAATCTCCAAAGAGATTTGAGCATTACCTTGTTACAATTTATGAAAATGGTGGATGATTGAGTGCAATGGGAAAAATTAGCTCTCAATGTGAAGAGAGTAACTTTGCATGAAGATTGTGGATGAGGATGAAGTTGAGTATAGTAAGTCTACTCAAATTGTGGATGATTGAATGAGAGGAAGAGTCTCTCATTTATAGATTTTTAAATTGGAAGAAGAGTGAAGTTGAGCAATGTGGGATCATTCAACATCCAATGACCAAGTGCCACTTGTCAAGATGTGAATGGTTGAAGGTTGAGCATATTTTGATCAATGTGCATGATAAATGCCATGAGATTCATGTTGGAAGGAAAAGGAAATGGAGTTAATGTCACTTGGTTCAAGGCTAAGGACATGTAAGAGACATTAAATGCCTTGTTGGAAGGACCAAGCCCATTTGAATTTGAATTCAAATTTGAGGGAATATTCCTCTTTTATGCCATGTGAGGGAAAATAGATGAATTAATAAATCAATTAAATTGATTTATTTGTGCAACTTGCATTCTCTAGAGGATTTTAATGAGAGGGATTAACCTAATCATGTTTTGATTAATTTAATGAAGAATTAGATGATGTGACAATTTAGACTTAAATTTATGAATTGATTTAAATCAAATTGAGAGGAAGGGATTAATTAAATAAATGATTTGATTTATTTAACTAATGAGGAATATATTAGATTAAATCAAATAAGGTTTTAATTTATTTAATTTAATAAGATGACTTTAGAGAATTTTAATTAAATAAAATGACTTATTTAATTAAACAGAAATGTGAGATTAATTAAATTAAATTGATTAATTTAATCAATGGAGGTGATAGACCTGATCAGATGAATAATGATTCATTAGATTAAGGGATATAATTATGATGAAATGCTAAGTGTGTGATTCCAGAGGAAATGATGTTAGTGATCAGGATCAAGTGTGCCAAATCGGAAATGTACATTTTCCATGTCTACAGTTTTTGATTCACAACTTCTGTAGAAGCCTTCTTCATGACCCACTTCTGACATGTCTTTGGATTTATCTACATCACCTAATGAGTTGGAGGACATATCTCAAGAATTTATTCCAAAGCGTGATAAACATCTTTCACCAAATTCTAGCAATGGACCTTTCCAAGACACATTGACATCCTTTGACCTCATGGTTACATATATTGAAGAAATTCTCAACTCACCATTTGATGCAAGTCCACTCAAAGATCAAGAGGATATTGAACCACTTCCAATGCCTTATGATGATGTCCAAGAACCCTTTGAAAGAAATCCATCCTTTGAAATTGACCCATATCAATAACTTGATCCAAAGCATGTTGAAAGCAATTTCAACATTAACCAAGATCAAGAATTTTTATATCCAAGATACTACAATGAGGTAATGGGCACTCTCCTATCTATAAAAGATATCTCAAATAAGGATCATATCCACATAGCACATACTCCTCCATCTACCCATAAGATGCTTTCTTTGGATGGACACGTAGATGATCTTCATTCAAAACAAGAGTTTCATACTCTTGACATCATTACCAAGGAACAAGATTCTCCTACTCTTAACATTTGTGCACATGATCAAGATATAGAGAAATCCAAAGACATGTCAGAAATGGGTCATGAAGAAGGCTCCTAGAAATGTCGTGAATCAAAAACATCCTATGAAGTGATTCATGAGGAGGAGTTTTATGAGGACACTGAATCATCAACACTTCTTGAAGAAGCATTACAATCTGATATCTCACAAGATCAAGCTAAAGATGTCAATCAGACATTAATCCCACATATGAAGGATCCTATCACTTATAAACTTGGATCACTGACCTTTCTTAGGGAAAGATACCTTATCAATGAAGAAGTTGTCACTTTTGAAGATACACCACAAAGCAGAGAAGGATTAACACCTTATTTCCAAGGTAAATCATATCCTATTGCAAACAAAAAATTTGAGCAGATGAATTATCAAGGCAGAGGATTAGGCCTACATGAACAAGGTATCCTAGAACCAGTGTAGAGTATTGGAAATCCTAAGCATCAAGGCCTTGGTTATTCGACAATCAAGGGATCTCAACATATCAGTAATACTTCCATAAAATTGGAGGCAACTTTGTCTCGAGCAAACATCAACATAGGAAGAACAAAAATCCTTATGATGAAACCAATGCCAATACTACAACCCGCCACATCATGAATCTTCATCCACCCATCACCCCATCCATAAATTGGGACCAACGTCAAAAGAAAGACTTGAATCGAATCATGAAGAATGTTATCAAGGAAAAAAAAGCTAAGAAGGATGAAGGACAAATCAAATATAAGTGGATACCAAAAAATACAAAGAATGATTATCCCTATCAAACTCCATCAGTTAAGGAAACTATGGGGAAAAATCAAAAAGGGAAAATTATCCATCCAAGATGTCCACAAAGGAAAAATAAGGCTTCTCAAGCGACATACAAAGTGTATCAAGAAGTTGGTCCTAATTCCATGTACACTTCCATATCCACCCATCATTGCTCATCTTCCCAAGTTTGGAGACTCAAAGGTTCCAAACTATCAGCCAATCCATATTTTATTCCTCAACACACTCCACCATCCATGCCTTCACACATAATATCCATTTCAAACATTGACCATGTGTTGGCAATGACCCTCCATCATAAGGATTTAGAAGGCACCCTATCACGATGTGCGCACAAAGACAGAGTTAACTCCGGTATCAGCAAAGCAAAACATAATTCTCAAAAGTTACTTTCAAGTGCACATATCTTGGCAAAGAAAATCATTCAAGTAGGATATCAATGGCACTTTATGATAGAAATATTAATGTCAGCAGTACTAGGTGGTTCAGCATTAGCTTAAAATCTCTCAGGAAATACAAAAAATCCAAAAATAAAATAAAAATCAGAAAAAGGATTGAAAAACAGTAAAGAAAAAAATCGTCCTCTACTGAAAACCACTTCAGTGGTGCTTTGGAAAATTACCATGATGAAAACCTAGCAAATAGGCATCATGCATAGAATCGAGCATCTATGTGTGTCATTTCAAGAGAAAGCATCTTATTGCATCCATAATAAAGCCAACATTCCAACCATATTATTCGTTCATCCATGAACCGTTTATCCCACCCATTACCATTTATCTACCTTATCTTGATCTTGAGAAAATTTTGGTGCAAACTTTACGCTCGCTTATGGTAAATATCTTGACATGGGTCATTTTCATTGATCCCATCCTTCCCAATGTTATCTGAGACTTGAAGCATTATCTGAATGAGCATTCCTCTATTCGAACACCTTATCTTGTCACAAGATAATCCTTGGCATCCTTTGCATGCTTACCGTATCTATCCATACACCTATCCAAGATTCCATTCAATGGCCTTTCAAACATTGCTAGACACTAGGGGCAGATATTTACATCTCGCTTCAGGAATAAATCTTGATCTATATCGTCCAGCTTATGTGGTGATCCAAACATTGGCAAACATGAAATAAAATTGGTCAAAGCATTTTTGAGATGAATCCAAATCACTAGCCCATGGAATATTTTGACGGCAAGACATTCCTTATCAAGCTCTATCTTTCATCGAACATCAATCTGAACAATTCATATCAGTTGCATCTAATGTGTACATCTATGTCACATCAAATCGTCAAAGCTATTTTGTTCCAAATCAAGCTTCATCAATCTTGATTAATCAAATCCAGTCAATTATCACCTTGTTTGACTTAACAAACTTAGTCAAACCACCCTCTTGTGTATGAGTTTTTTCAAGGATAACACAACTTCCTAGATTTTACAAGTACATTATCATCTTATTTGACTTAACACACTTATTCAAATTATCCAATCCATCATCACCTTGTTTGACTTAACACACTTAGTCAAACCATCCTCTTTTGTACAAGTTTACTCTAGGATAACACAACTTCCTAGATTTTACAAGTGCATTATCACTTTTGTTTGACTTAACACACTTAGTCAAACTATCAATCCATCAATCTAATCAATCAACCTTAAGCTTGGTTTTCAACAAAATCTCAAAACAGGGCACTAATATCATATCCATATCCAAATTGTCAAAATCATGCAAAAATTCAAAAACATTCGAAAAATCCATCAAAAATCCAAAAACATGTCAAAATCTGAAAAAAACAAAAAATAGAGTCATCTTGTCGAACTACGTCCTCTCCGAGCTTGAACGTAGGTAAGGTTGATCTTTGATCATCCCCCGAGACAGTTAGGTCAGTCCTTTAGGTGTCCGTCGCAATAAAATGGCAATCTGTTTGCCCATCTATCATCATTGAGTCAAGGTCGTCATCAGTCAAACTACGTCGTCTCTGAGCTTGAACGTAAGCAAGGTTTTAATCTTTGATCATCCCCCAAGATAGTTAGGTTAGTCTTTTAGGCGTTCATCGCAATAAAATGGGAATCTGTTTGCCCACCTATCATCATTGAGTCAAGGTTGTCGTCAGTCGAACTAAGTGGTCTCTGCGTGTATAACGTAGGCAAGGCTAATCTACGGATCAACTCTTGAGACCCCTAGGATAGGTCTTTAAGTTAGTTCTCTCGTCGAAAATCTTGAAAATACCAAAAACAACCTCAAAACATTTAAAAAACCCAAAATGGTGCACCTGTCTCATCTCGCTTTCACCCGCGACTTTCATCATTCCTAATAAATCAATCGTCACCTTCACCCTTTGGTGAGTCAGTCAAAATCAAGTCTAGCAGGTTCAAAATTGAAAACTCTAATCGTCAGAGTCTTGAAAGTCTAGATTAGTGAGAAAGCAAGTTGTTCAACTCAGAGTATCAATAGCTTATCACCCAATCGGTCCCACCAAAACCTTGATCACAACATGTCCTAGGATGAAGCTTTCCTGTGATGGACATAAGCATTAGGTACCCCCCAGTAGTTTAGCCTTGCCTAGCGATATGAAGAACATTAGCTTGTTTGTGTACTTTGTCTTGGTCTTTTTAGACATCTTATTTTGCGCTCATTCCAAGGACCTCTCGATGATGCCTAAACAAAACAAAAAAAGGTTTAGAGAGAAAGGAATGGGGCAACGATCATTATCTTTTTTATCTGTTGTGCTTGTTGGATACTCTTGTAAAATAACTTGGCGAATACTTGCTTTGTTGGGTCCATCCTAACAAGGTTTATGTATGTCAAGTGTGAATAAGAGCACTCCTATCTAATTGACGAGTCAATGTCTATCACACTAGGTACAACGCCATTCTAGTCCTTTATACCTTGATGCATCGTACCTATGTGTATTATCAAACATAAAGTAATTGGCCCTTTGAAAATATTAACTCCTGGTAAGCAATACATCATCATCATCGGTAATAATGTGAACTCGTGTGGATCCTCCTTCTATTCTCCTCATTCTTCTATTTTTACTAACATTTCTATCTAAAGTAGGTGTGAGATCTCAAAATATACATGAGGCTAGCCATGGACGATGACTATCTATACATCATTAGAATTGTCTACATCAAATAATTATCTTTCATCCTCTGATCAATAGAACCACTCCTCTCGCATTTTATCATGATCTCGATCGGAAAATCATACATTTTTGTTCGATCTCTTGAGGGGGCAGTATACCAGCATAATCCTTCTGATGGGGCAACAATGGGGCATTCAAAAAAATTGAGAAATATTTTGAACTATGATCACAACAGTTTATTCTTTGAATCAATGCAACAAGTACATTGCTTCAAAGAAGGGCAGAATGTAGACATGGAAAATATACAATTCAATCCGACACACTGGATCCTGATTTACTAACACCATTTCATCCTGAATCATCTCATTTGCTAGTCATTTAATCGAATGATCTATATTTGATTAAATTCATCGCTCTTCATATCTTAATTAAATAAATCAACTTTATCTAATTAAGTCATCATCTCCTGTTAATTAAATAAATCAATTTTATTTAATTAATTTTGTAAAACTCCTTTTAATTAAATAATTCATTTTATTTGATTAAATCCCTAAAGTCTTCTTATTAAATTGAATAAATTAAACCTTATTTGATTTAATCTAACATTATCCCCTTTAGTTATATAAATCAAAATCATTTATTTAATTAAACCCTTACTCTCAATTTGATTTAAATCAATTCATAAATTTAAGTCTAAGTTGTCACATCTCCTAATTCTTCATTAAACTAATTAAGCTTTGATTAATTTAATCCTAATCTATGTCACATCCTCTAGAGAATGCAACTTGCACAATAAATCAATTACTTTGATTTATTAATTCATCTATTTTCCCTCACATGGCATAAAAATGGAATATTCCCTCAAATTTGAATTCAAATTCAAATGGACTTAGTCCATCCAACAAGGCATTAAAGGCCTCTTACATGTATTTTTCCTTGAGCCAAGTGAAATTAACTCCACTCTTCTCTCCCCCCAACTTTCAAATTCAAATTTCAAATCTCTCCCTCTTTGGCACATTGATCAAAATGTGCTCATTCCTCAACCATTCACATCTTGACAAATGGAACTTGGCCATTGGATGTTGAATGATCCCACATTGCTTATTTCCACTCTTTCTTCCATTTTGGAAATCTATAAATGAGAGACTCTTCCTCTCATTCTATCATCCACAATTTGAGTAAACTTAATATACTCAACTTCATCCTCATCCACAATTGCATGCAAGGTTAATCTCTCCACATTGGGAGCTAATTTTTCCCATTATCACTCAACCATCCATCATTTTCACAACTTGTAGCAAGGTTATGCTCAAATCTCTTTGGGAGATTTGACCATTTCTCAATCACTCACAATTGCAACTTAGGAGTTTGGAAAGGGCCAATTTCAACATTCAATGGGCACCAATTCCCCCATGGGATCACTATTCTATTTTCTTTATTAGGATTAACACTCATTTATTTAAATTTTGTTCTTCATCATTTCTTAGTTTAAGTTTAATAGATGGATTTCATGGGCAATTTCTCATGCTTGTTTGCATATTGAGCTAACGATTTGACATGTTTGTGTCTCTTGTGCATTTGCAAGTTTAGGGGTTCACACTACCTATTGACACCTCCAATGCTCATGTTTTTGATACCAAGCAAGCCATTGATCCTGTATATCTCAACAACATCAACATCACTAGGTGCTCTTCTAGCACATTATGATGAAAACAGAAAGGAAAGGACTATCTATTACATAAGAAGGACCTTGGTGGGCTATGAAATGAACTATTCATCCATTTAGAAAGTATGCTTAGCAATATTTTTTGCTTCACAAAAGTCCAGACACTACATGTTATCACATAAAATCAAGCTTATTGCAAAAATCAACCCATTAAAATACTTGTTATCCAAAGAAACTCTCACAAGATGAATGACCAAATGGGTAATGATCTTGACTAAATTTGACATAGAGTACATAAAGCACAAGGAAATCAAGAGACAAGTGATTATGAACCAACTAGAAGAAGCACCTATCTATGCAGATAACCCATTGATATCTAAATTCCCTGATGAATCAGTGTTCCAGTGTTGATATAACCAATTAGTGGAAAATATACTTTGACGGATGGTTTACCCAACATGGATCAGGGGAGGGTATTCTCTTTATCACCCCTCAAGGAGATTGCATTCCAAAGTCATACTAGTTATCATTTCCATGTACTAACAACGTTTCTAAGTATGAATCCTTGATAACCGGTCTAAGGATAATAGTTCAATGGAAGATACAAGAGATAAAAGTCTATGGGGACTCACAACTGGTTATCAACCAAGTCAATGACAACTATCAAACTAAGGATGACAAGCTTACTCCTTACAAGAAGATGGTAGAGAATCTCAAGGACCTTTTCATTGACATAAATTTTGGGTAGATTCATCGTATGAACAACCAGGTAGCAGATGCTATGGCGACAATTGGATCACTATTAGACATGTGACATAATGTCCTTCAATGTGAATTCTTGGTAGAACAACTTCTTGTACCAACTATCAAAATCCTTGAATTTGAATTTTTTTGCGTCATCATTGGTCCTGGTTCCCTGTGGTATCATGATATTCACCTACCTTAGCAGAGGAATCCTCCCATCCGATATCACCTCCAACCTTTAAAATACCTTTGTTAAAAAGACATCTCGATTTGTGATCCTAGGTGATACTTTATATCGTCAAATCATTGGGGGACATTACTACGATATCTTAACCAAGAGAAAGCCTTGACCACTTTAATAGAAGTACACGATGGCATATGTGGTTCCCATTCTAGTGGTAAGGAATTTTTGAGGACAAGGTACTATTGGCCAACCATGGAAAGAGAAGTCCATCAGTATGTGTAGAAGTGTGTACAAATATCAACAACATGGAGATCTTATTCATTCCCCAGCTCAAGAGTTACAACCAACGGTCACACCTTGGCCTTTCTTGCAGTGGGGGCTTGACCTCATAGGAAATATTACTCCAACCTTGTCTAATTATGAAAATTTCATCATAATAGCCACTCAGTACTTTATTTACCAAATGGGTTGAATCCATTTTGATGACCTACATAATGGGGAAGCAAATTGCCAAATTTATCCTAAATTACCTTATCTGATGTTATGGTGTTCCACAAGCCCTTATCTCAGATAATGAAACACCCTTCAAGAATCATGATGTGAAAGAGCTATGTCAAATATTCAGCATCCAACATCAATTCTCTACCCTGTATTACCCTCGAGGCAATGGTCAAGCTGAGGATACAAACAAGACCATTCTGAAATTCTAAATAAAATGGTCAATGAAGTTGGTTGTGGTTGGAATCTGTAGTTAAATACCACCCTCTAGGCCTATCGAACCAGTATCCACACACCTATAGGTGCAACCCTATTCTCCTTGGTATATGGATTAGAATTCATCCTTCTTATTGAGGTCGAGCTCCCCTCGTTGTGGGTATCACTGCAAAACCTAATCAGTGATGAAGAGTACACAATATCATGGCTACATGAGCTAGAATTCATGGATGAGTGTCATCTTGACACCCTTAATCATTTGCAATTATATCAAAAATGACTAAACCAAAGCTATAAAAAAAAGATCAAGAGTCAGTCTTTCTAGGTAGGGGATCTTGTTCTCAAATAGAATTAGAAAAATCTTTCAGATTAGGACAATAAAGGAAAGTTTGAGCCTAACTGATTAGGTCCATTTTTCATCACAACAAGTTATGGATTAGGAGTATATCAATTATCAATACATAAAGGTGAACCATTGTAGGAACTAACCAACAATCTACATCTTAAAAAAAATTATGCTTAGGCTTGAAGGGTATAAATCTAAAAAATACAAAAAAAATCAAAAATTGATCAAAATCCAAAAAAATAAGAAAAAGGATTGAAAATAGTAAAGAAAAAAATCATCCTCTACTGAAAACCAATTTGGTGGCACTTTGGGCAAGTACCTTGGTGAAAACCTAGAAAATAGGAACCTTGCATAAATAAATCACCTCCATCTATTCTATGGCTCTTTATCCTATCATCACATCCATCCATCACATCATCCTAATTATTCCATCGCTCATTTGCATACATGCCATAGCTTGATATTGTGAAGGATTATATCCCCTTTAGTACTACTTGGCATATTCCTAAGGTTAGCTTGTCCAGCCTATATCGAGGTAGTCTATCACATCACACTAGGGGCATTTTTTTATGGATTAGATTAGGTTCTTGTATATCTTAAGGTTACCAAAAAAATAATTGAAAATACCAAAAACATTCACAAAATCTCATTAAATTCCAAAAACATCAAAATCATGTATAGTTAAAATCCAAAAAATTCAAAAATTGTAAATTCAAAATCCAAAACATCCAAAACACATCAAAATCCCTAAAAAGGTCAAAAAATCCAAAATCCAAAAACTGTACCCTATTGAACTATAGGTCTCTAAGCTTGAACATAGGCAAGGCCATCATTGATGTGCCCCCGAGACACCATAGGTCAGTCCTGTAGGATTCTCTGATAATAAATTAGAAATCCTTCAAGTGCTCATATCTCATCGGCAATAAGTCAAGTCAGTCGAACTACATGGTCTCTACGTGTATAATGTAGATAAGGATAATCTTTGATCAGCCCCTGAGGCCCCTAGGATAGTATTTTAGGTTAGGTTCTTGGTCAAAATTCAGAAAACCCCTAAACATTTATAAAATTTGGAAAATCACTAAACATTTGAAAACTTAGAAAACCCCTAAACATTTAAAAACTCATAAAACATAAAAACATTCAAAAACTCAAAAAACACAAAAACATTGGAAAATCTTGGAAAACCCTAAACAACCTCAAATAATCCGAAAACATAAGCATTCACATAAAAACTCCAAAAGACCAAAAACAACCACAAAACATTTTGAAAAAAAACCAAAAAACATTGAAATATTCTAAAAAACCTAAAACCATCCATCTCATTTCACTTTCACCCGCAATAATATTCCATCCATAATAAATCAATCATCACCTTCAACCTTTGGTAAAACAAATAGAAAACAGGTATCACAAGTCATAAAGTGAGAACCTAAGTGTCAAAATCTAAATTCTAGATCATAGGTAAACGAGTTAGTGGAGTTTGTATCAACGACTTATCACACACCTCATCCTAATCAAAACATCCGATCAACATGTCGTAGGATGAATCCTTCCTATGATAGACATCAAAATCAAAAATCACCTTAGCTACATTAAACTCGCAAGAGATATAGATAGCACTGAATTTTTTTCTTTGATCTTTTCTTTTGATTTATCTTAATGACCCATTCCAAGGACCTCTCGATGATGTCTATCAAAAAAAAAAATTAGAGAGAAAGGAATGAGCATTGATCATTATCTTTTGTTTGATGTGCTTGTGGGTATTCCTATAAAATAATCTTGGCACATACTTTCTTAGTTGTGTGTAGGGAGGTTGTTTGGAGTAGATTTTTGACTATTTTGTATGCTTTGGTTTGAGATATTCTAAAGTACTAAACTACATTCAAACAAGGTTTTTGTATGTCAAGGTGTGAACAAGAACTGTCTTATTTGTTTGCAGAGTCAATGTCCATTACACTACATACAACGTCATCCTGGTTATCAATACCTTGATGCATTGTGTCTATTGTTATATCAAAAATAAGGAATGCCAGAAAATCCCAATCCCAAAATATGAGAAAACCATCATCATCATCCATCTCATCACCATATCTAATAAAGTCTCAGTGGATCATGGACTTTTTGGACTTATTGAATCAATCTTCAAAATTGATGGTCAAATCATCTTATTTCTTCTATTTATTTCCACACTAACCTGGTATCATGACATTCAACAATAACATCATCATGCATCCATCCTACATCCATAAAATCATTAGCATCGATACATCTCACATTATCACAACATATCATAATAAAAGAAAACATAATACACTGCATCATCCTTATCATTTAAGTTGTTTTAAATAATATATATTTGTTATTCTAAGCATCTTAATACATTGCATTCATCACATCCATATCATAATAATTCATAGCATACATACTATAAGCATCATCCATATGAATACATACATCATGACATCATAAATTGCATAGAAAATTACACAAAAAGGAGTGCATCCATCCATACATCCTACATATCATTTGCATATCATGGCATATCATAACATATCATACAAAGATACCAAGAAAGAAGATAACACATCCATTACATTGAATTCATCTCATAACATTACATGTCATACAAATTACATCATAGAGCATCATGACATACCACATATCACATAAATAAAAGAAGTCCATCCATCACATTTGCACCCATACATAATCATAATGCATAAATATAACATCATATCCCATAATATGCATCCATACATTCATAAAGCATGAAATAAAGGTGCATCACAAACTAAATCCATATCATCTCGTATATATATCAAAAAATGATTATCATGGTACAATATCTCAATCTATATGTGTGATATATCAAAATATACATGAGGCTACCCATGGTTGATGACTATCTATACATCATAAAATCTATCTACATCAACATCTAAGCTTTCCAGGAACTATTTTTCATCCTCTTCACCAATTGTCCCTCTTCCACTAGGGCACAATGGGGAATCTATATCATCTTCAACTCAACAATCCAAAAAGTTTCAGCTCTTTGATTCAAAAGCAACCTTAAATATCAAGCATCTCAAGCATAATTTTGATTTTCACCTATCGTGAGCCTGATCAAAACACTTTATTCTCCAATCGATCTCTCGAGGGGGAAACCAACCATCTTTCGATCATATCAATATCAAATCATCTAACGAATTTTGTTCCTAGCCTTGCTAGAAAATCTTGATCAATTTATCAAATCAATCATCATTGGGATATGTCTTTCCCTATCAATCCTTGTGTTGTTCATATATTGACAACACTATCCTTGCATTGTTGTGAATCCTCAACAATGTTATCAATCAATCAATCAAATCAGTCAACTCTAGCTTGGCTATCAACATCTGAAAGAGATCATTGATATCCATTTTGCATAATCATCAACATCAGTCTTTGAACCAACATAATAGGTACCTCGCTTCAAAGAGGGGAAAAATGTAAACACTTAAAAATGTCTTGAATGATATCATGCACTCAAATCTGATATACTAACATCATTTCATCCTAAAACCCATCCTCTTTTCGCTTAATTGATTAAATTAGCCTAGCTATTTAATTAATTGCATCATTTTCATTTATTAATCTAATTAACCTAATTAGGTTAATTCACCCCCTTTCATGCTAACATTTTGTCCTATTAAATTGAATAAACCAAATTATTTAATTTAATCCCTAAATTCTTATTTAATTAAATAACCCTAAGCTATTTAATTAAATATCATATCACATCCTTTTTTCACTCATTAAATCATTTACTTAATGAATATCATATAATTCCCCTAATTTGCATAATTGAAACTTTATTTTAACTATCAAATTACTAATTTAATCTAATCCCCCACTTGCAAAGGAATATTCCAAGACAATATTCCTCCTTTGCACATTCCTCCAAAGAGGGAATATTCCTATGGAATATTTTTTTCCACAATTAAATTTGGTTTTAATTAACTAAATATCTAATTTTCCTCACCCATGAGAATATTCTCTTTCTTCACTCATTTGAAAAAGGAAACATTCCTTTTGGTAACAAACTTTCAACAAGACTTCTTGTGCTAGTTTTGAAAGTGTGTTTGTTTGAATGAATTTAAGCCCTTGATTAAATATCATCTTGCATCCTCAACCCTTGATGGGAATCCATGATCCATGCCTCCATCTTCCTTTCATTCTGACCATTGATTAATCCTTTCAATCTTGACCATTGGTTTCATTTTTCCTATTCTATAAATAGAGCTTGCCCCTATTGAATAGGGATCCACCTTTTTCAGAGAAAACTTATGCTATTGAAACTCATCGATCCATATTTTTAATAGAAAACTTATGCTATTGAAAATCACTCTCATATTGCATCCATATTTAGCTTTTTTTAGTTTGATATCTTGATCGTTGTTAGCTTAGCTTCCATTAATGGCTTCCATGGTAACTTAGGTCCATCCATTTAGCATATTTGGTAATTAGGGTTTTAATCTTTTAAGCTTAAACTTCATTTAGAATAGATTTGCATATATTTATATTGATCATCTTAGAATATATCATGTTAGCATAACTTTCATCATGTTAATTTAGCTCTTAAACCATGTTTTCATACACATCTATGATCGATTTCATCGATTCTCTTCAATAGAATCGATCAAAACAAACTCATTATCCAAGGGATTGGGAAAGGGTCACCATTCCACATCAATGCGACACCACTCCCCCAGTAGGATAATGTTCAATGGATTAGAATAGGTTTTTATGAAGATTTTTTATTTTAATATGTTAGTTTTAATGGATTCTTAGTTTAGTTTGCATTGAATGATCTTATTGGACTGGTGTTTAGTGGTTTAAATACACTTTGATTCATCATGGATCAAGTGTAGTTAGCCCATACTAATTCATCGGTCACATGTATATGATAGTCAAACTTGGAAGTGGTATTCATTTCTTTTTTTATGTATTTATGCAATTCAACATTCTTCATCAATCATTATATATATGCTCATTTATATTCTATTTTTTGTTACCAAATGCATTTCTACTACTTTTTCATCAGAACTATGTTTTTGGTTTCAAAATTTTAGTAAATATCATTACAAATGTTTGAGGGCAGCCATGAACTTTTAGTTGCAAGAAAATAGATTGTAGATTTGAAAGGTAAAGTCACAAAACATGGAAAACAAGGAATATGATAGACAGGGCAGCATGGAATATGATAGGTGGCAGCAAGGAACATGATAGGTGGCATGGATAATACATTAATATCAAATAAATTATACTCTAACTCTAGGACAAAAATAGAAGTAGATCCTAGGGTCATAAACTCTAGCTATCAACTAGAATAGATTAACATCAAAATAAACATTGAAAACAAAGAGATATAAATAGGACAACAATTATTGTGATCAAGTCACTTAATTCTTCAAAAAACTCACTCCAATGGAGTATCTTTGGTATTTTAGATATTTTAAAATTCCCTTTCTTTCACCAACTCTCATTAAGTGAATGTTGAAGTGAATGAAAGTGAATGAGGTTTTATCTTAGTCATTACATCTCAGGCATGTGCACAAGTATGAGGTAATTCTAGTATTTTTTAAAGTATCTTAAGAGAATGATCTATGACTCCATAACAAACCTTGATGGGTTTCATAAAAGGGAGTAGCATGTGGTTGATATTTAAACATATGGGAACCATTGTTGTAACCCTTTATCCCAACTAGTCAACCATGCTAGGGTTTCTAGGTTTTCTTCTTCTATTCATAATTCAATCATATCAATTGCTTTAAGGGTTTCATTAGAGGCAAAGATCATGAGCAATCTATAGGGAAGATCTTAAAAAGACAGCCTCGTAGAGATTGAGGACATCCACCTTTCACCAAATATATGACAACTATGAAACAATAATGATGAATACAAATTGCATAGGAGGTGGTAGGGATAAAAGAGTCACAATCATTTCAAAAGAGACAGATCAAACCGAGATATAAGGCATGGTTTATGACAATGCAAGTATATTCTTTTGAGTGAAACCATCATAAATTTTAAATGACAATGATTTATGCAAATAAAAAAAGACATCTCATAGAAATAAAGGAAAATTATAAAGTCAATAAGGGGGTAGATTATGCATAGAAATGGACACTAAAAGACTAAAGGCCATGAATTCACAAAAGGGAAGGAGTATCCGGCTGCATGATATTATGTTTTGACTATGAAAATCTAAAATGGCAATGAATACATAAGAAATCATATTTTTGAAGATAACAAAGATTGACAAAAATTCATACAATGTTTCCTATCTATAATGTTTGTAGCTCTCCACTTCTTCAACATGATAGAATGGAAGAATAAGTAAATATCAGAAAAAAGACTTCAAGTAAAAAAAAAAAGTAGAGTGTTGAAATAAGTAAAATGTACATATGAAAGGCACATATTTTGGTCAACACTAGAAGCAATTTGATACATCACCATGAAATTGGCAAGGTAGTGGGTTGTTTGAAAAAATGGGTCCAAGAAATGGGTTCTCATAGTGATGTACGTCACCATGAGACCCCATTTCTTGGACCCATTTTCAAACAGCCCATGATTTTTCCAATTTTTCCAAATTGGCAAGCTACTAGGTGAAATTGGCAAGGTAGTGGGTTGTTTGAAAAATGGGTCCAAGAAATGGGGTCTCACATTGATGTACACATCATCGTGAGACCCCATTTCTTTGACCCAATTTTTATAATAGCCCATTACCTTGCCAATTTCACCGAATTGGCAAGCTAGTTTGTACATCACTGTGAGACCCCATTTCTGGGACCCATTTTTTACAATAGCCCACTACCTTGCCAATTTCACCGAATTGGCAAGCTAGTTGGCCTGCTAGCTTTTCTATGCTATGCATTGAACCAAAACATATAATCTACCCACTAGCTTGTATATCACTACGAGACCCCATTTCTATGAGACATTTTTTCAAACAGCCCACTACATTGTCAATCCTACCGTGTATTGACAAGATAGTGAGCTCACTAGCTTGTCAAAGGTCGCATGAATTTTTGGATGGAATGCCTTAAAGAAATGTGGTCTTGTGGCATGCCATGATTGCAAGATAGGCACAAAATGGAAGCATGGACAAGGCATGTGAATTGTTTGACAATAATGTTTTGGTAGACATGTATGAAAAATTTTGTACCACAGACAAGCTAGTGAGCTCACCAGCTTGTCAATGCGGTAGGGTTAACAAGCTAGTGGGATGTTTGAAAAAATTCCTCATAGAAATTGGGTCTCATGGTACATCACCATGAGACCCCATTTCTATGAGGAATTTTTTCAAATAGCCCCCTACCTTGTCAACCCTATCGCATTGACAAGTTAGTGAGCTCACTAGCTTGTCAATGTGGTAGGGTTGACAATCTAGTGGGTTGTTTGAAAAAATGTCTTATAGAAATGGGGTCTCGCAGTGATGTACATCACCGTGAGACCCCATTTCTATGAGTAATTTTTTCAAACAACCCCCTATCTTGTCAATTCTACCATGCATTGACAATCTAGTGAGCTCACTAGCTTGTGAAAGGTCACATGAATGAAAAAGGATGAGAACACAAAGGAAGAACATAAAAAGTCAAGTAGAGCAATTAAGTTCATACTTAAATCACTTAGTTGGCCCTATTGAATTAGCTACACCTTTCCCCATATTGCTAACTTATCCATGAATAAAGAGTATTGAAATAGTGGAGAGAAGGGTTACAATCCCTTGTAGGTAGAGTAATCAAGGAAACATTAAAAATATACCACAATATTAGTGATGAGGTAAGTTTAGTGATGAGATAAGTTTAGAAATTGAGATAAAAATAAAAAATGATTCAAATATCTATTAATGTGGGAGGAGTATATTCCAATTTTGTAGAGAAATCTATGGAAAATTTGGTAGCATAGAAAAGGAAATCAGTTGTTTGAAAAAATGCTTTGGTAGACATGTATGGAAAATTCAGTAGCATAGACAAGGAAATCATCTGCTTGGTAGAATTGTTTGACAAAATACCTCAATGAGATATGTCCTCATGGACTAGAATGATTTCAGGATATGCACAAAATGGATTTGTTGAAAAGGCTTTAGAAAATTTCAAGCATATGCAATTTCTAGGTGTAAAACCAAATTCCATTACATTTTCCAACATCCCCCATGCCTATACCAAAATGAAATCTTGGGAAAGGGGTATGCACATCCATAGAAAAAGATTGAGAAATGATGTATTATTTTACATTCTTATAACTAATCCCATATATATGTGTATACAAAATATGGAAGCATACACAAGGTAGGTCAACTGTTTAACAAAATGCCTCAAAGAGATGTGGTTTAAAAATGTAATTGGCAAGTGTAAGAAAATGTGTAGTTTAAAATGTGCATTGATAAGCTAAGGTTATAATGAAAAACAAACAATGATGAACATGGAATATGCAAAATAACAAAATCAAAGCAAGCCAAAATAGAATTAAGGAAAATATAAAGAAAATGTGTAAAGACTTCACATACCTAAAAAATGGAGATTCGAATGGAGGAGTTCTACCCAATTATGTAGCTTTGCTTCTTCTTGCATCAAACTCCTCAATAATTTGAGTTTTTCAAAAGATTGTTTCCTTTTCAATGTTCATTGTATATCACACTTGAATGGAATTGAGACTTGAATTGATATATATCAAATTTGATGTGAAAACTCTATTATTTCATGCAAAGGTGGTGGAAAGTTCATAAAAAGGTGGTAGAATGTGAAAAACTTGCATGCATACTTCACAAAAGCATCAAAAAGCTTCTTTTTTTTGTGAGAACATGCACATAACCAGGGGAATATACAGAATGTGGTCTTGGAGATCACATGTATACTAATTTTTTTACCATTTTTAGAGCAAGACAAAACACACTCATGTTATAACATGAACACATTATGTCTTGCTATACAAACAACTACATCTCAACTTATTCAAAGCATGCTCGCATTATGAAAATGTTGATTTTCTATAGTTTTCTCTCTCTCTCTCTCTCTCTCTCTCTCTCTCTCTCTCTCTCTCTCTCTCTCTCTCTCTCTCTATCCTTATC
>CM021106.1:372455543-372486798 GCA_007115665.2 Sequoiadendron giganteum
ATCTCACTTCTCTCTCCATCTTTACCTCCCTCTCTATCCTATACATTGGACCCTCAACCTTAAACCAAGTCAACCCTGAACCCTTAAACCCTATACCCTCTACCCTCTACCCTGAACCCAATACTCTCTACCCTCAACCCTCAACCCTATACCTTCAATTCTCAACCCTCTACCCTATACATTGGATCCTCAACCATCATATCTCTATGTCTTCCCTCCTCTTCTCTCCTCCTCTCTATCTCACTTCTCCCTCCATCTCTACTCTAGTCCCTATACCCTATACCCTATACCCTCAACCCTCAATCGCTAAACCCTCAAATGTCAACCCTTAATACCTCAACCCTCAACCCTCAAACCCTAATCCCTCAACTCTCAACCCTTCAACCCTAATCCCTATACCCTTAAAGCCTCAACCCTCAACCCTCTACACTATACATCTAACCCTTAACCCTCAATTCTCAACCATCTACCCTATACATTGGATCCTAAACCATGTACCCTAAAACCTAAATACTAAACCCTATACCCTCAACCCTCAACCCTAATCCATCAACTCCAAACCCTTAAACCCTAAACCTCATCCCTCAACTCTTAAATCCTTAAACCTTAACCCCTCAACCCTAATCCTCAACCCAATAGGTCCTCAAACCCTATCCCTCTCTCTCCCTCCTTAAACCTTTAAAATCTCTACCGTAATACCTCAACCCTATACCCTCAACTCTTAAACCCTTATATTATCAACCCTCTACCTAATACCCTAAAACCTCAACCCTAATCCCTCAAACCTAAGCCCTCAAACCTTAAACCCTCAACCCTTAATCATCAACCCTAAACCCTAATCCCTAATCCCTTAAACATAAGCCCTCAACCCTTAAACCCTTAAATCCTCTACCCTAAATCCTTACTCCCGCAACCCTAATCCCTAAACCCTTAACCCTTAAACTCTTAATCCCTCAACCCTAATCCCTCAACCCTCAACCCTTAAACCCTAAACCCCTATACTCTCTACCCTATACATTGGACCCTCAACCCTAATCCCTCAACCCTCAACCCTATACCCTCAACCCTATACCCTCTACCCTCAACCTTAAACCCTCAACCCTCAACCCTTAAACCCTAAAGCCTTAAACTCTCTACCCTCTACCCTCAAACAAATACTCTCTACCCTCAACCCTAATCCCTCAACCTTATACCCTCAACCCTTAAACCCTTAAACCCAAGTAAACTCTATACCCTAATCCCTCAACCCTCAACCCTTAATCCCTCAACCCTTAAACCCTCTACCCTATACATTAAACCATCAACCCTCAATTCTCAAACCTCAACCCTAAATCCCTCAACCCTCAACCCTTAAACCCTAAACCCTCAACCCCTATACCCTCTACCCTATACATTGGACCCTCAAACCTAATCCATCAACCATATACCCTTAAACCTATACCCTAAACCCTCTACCCTCTACCCTCAACCCTAAACCCTAAACCCTAAACCCTTAAACCCTAAACCCTTAAACCTTCTACCCTGTACCCTGAACCCAATACCCTGTACCCTCAACCCTGTACCCTCAACCCTCAACCCTATAGGTCCTCCATCCTATACCCTCAATTCTCAACCCTCTATCCTATACATTGGATCTTGAAACCTCATATATCTTTGTCCCTCCCTCCTCTTCTCTCATTCTCTCTATCTCACTTCTCCCTTCATCTCTCCCTCCCTTCATCCCTCTCTCTCCACCCTATACCCTCAACCCTTAAACCCTTAAACACTTAACCCTAAACCCTAAACCCTCAACCCTTAAACCATCTACCCTTAACCCTTAACCCAACCCCTAAACCCTCAACCCTTTACCCTCAACCCTTAAAATCTCTACCCTAAACTCTCAACCCTCAAACCTTAATCCCTCAACCCTTAGAACCTACACCCTCAACCCTCAATCCCTATACCTTCAATTGTCAACCCTTAATCCCTCAACCCTCAACCCTTAAACCCTAATCCATCAACCCTCAACCCTTAAACCATAATCCCTCAACCCTCAACCCTCAAACCCTTAAACCCTTAAACCCTTAAACCATCAACCCTCTACCCTCTATAATATACATTAAACCCTAAACCCTCAATTCTCAACCATCTACCATATAAATTGGATCATCAACCTATACCCTAAAACCTATATACTCAACCATATACCCTCAACCCTCAACCCTAAACCTCATCTCTCAACTCTTAAATCCTTAAATCCTCAACCCTTAACTCCTCAATCCTTAAATGCTTAAACCCTCTACCTTATACATCAGAACCTCAAGCCCTATCCCTCTCTCTATCTATCCATCTCACCTCTTTCTCCCTCCCTCTCTCCTACCCTCTTTTTATGTACCTCTCATTCAATCAATCCCTATCACTCTCTCTCTCACTCCCTCTATATATCTCTCTTTATCTCCCTCCCACTACCTCTCCATCACTCCCTCTCTCTCCCACTCACTCTCTCTCCCTATCTCTCAAGTCTCTCCCACCTCCCTCTCTCTCTCAAGTCTCTCCCTCTGGCACCCTAGCTAGGTAACTCTCTCTCTCTCTCTCTCTCCCTCCCCCCTCTCTCTCTCCCCCCTCTCTCCCCCCTCTCTCTATATCCCTCCCACCCTACCTAGATAAGTCCCACTCACTCCACCCCCTCTCACACTTCCCCTCTCTCTCCCTCTCTCAGGTCACTCCCTCCCACACCCTCTCCCTCTCTCAGGTCTCTCTCTCTCACACTCCCTCTCTCTCACTCCATCTCTCTCACTCTCCGTATATATGCCTATCTCTCAATTCTCTTCCTCTCACCGCCACTCACACTCTCAAGTCTCTCCCTCTAGCACCCTACTTACATAACTCTTTTTCTCTCCCTCTCTCTCTCTCCCCCTCTCTCTCCCTCTCTCTCAGGTCTCTCTCTCCCACCCCCTCTCTCTATATCTCTCTCTCCCTCTATCCCTCCCACCCTATGTAGCTAAGTCCCTTTCACTCCAACCCCTTCTCTCCCTTCCACCCCTCTCCCTCTTTCAAGTATCACTCTCTCTTAGGTCTCTCCCTCCCTCTCTCCCTCTCACCCTACCTAGACAACTCTCTCTCTCTCTCTAAATTATCCCTCCCTCTAAAGACATACATACATATATACATATAAGCATACATACATACATAGAGGCATAGATACATACTCACATACATACACTGACACTTACATATGTACATACAATCTTACATACATAAAATCATACATACATATGTACATACAATATTACATACATGCATACATATAAACAAACATACATACACATAAGCATACATACATACATACATACATACAGGCGTACATACATACATACATCCCATACAAGCATACATACATACAAACATACAAATATACATACATACATTCAATAGACTAGAATTTAACATAAAGCAAGACATAATGTGAGTGTGTTATAACATGCTTGTGTTATGTCTTGCTAGACATGTCTTGGGAACAAACAGAAAAGCATGTCAAAACTAAGAAATAACGCGAGCGCATTATAACACGCTTGCATTATTTCTTTCTTTGGGAATCCCCAATCCTTGGGCATGGTATTTTCTTCGGAATACCCACCCAAAGGCTTGGAGTGCCTTCCCAACACCCAAAGACGTGTTTTTGCAAATTCTACAATATTTCATATAATCATATTTGTGCTAAGCATCGGGTTTGCACATGTTTCAAGGTCGAACAAGTCGAAAACTTGGATAATATTAGGCCCCCTCTTGGTTATCTAACGATGTAATTTTTTTCACATTTTAACAATGTTAAGCCTTTGTTCTATAAATTTTTTTTTTTTTGTGTTTGCTTTTTGGCAAAAACCATTTTTTCGTTATATATTAACTGTTCATAAAAATTTTAAATAAATTACATTTTTAGAAACTAGACTTCATTCTACACATATTTTTTTTAAATCATTTTCAAATAGTTTTCAAAATTTATAGGGGTAGCTTGGCCAAAATTCTATTTTTCAGGAAGTATCCACTTTGAAAATTAGTAAAAAAACAAATATTCATTAAAAAATTATCACAAAAATCAAGCATAAACAAAATACTATTATCTAATTTCTCACCAAAGTGATTTTAAAAATACTAAAAAAAAATTAACCTTTTGAGGGAGCCACAAAAGTTGCTATGTTATTTAAAAATAAATAAAAAACAACACCAATTTTTGTGGCCCCCTCTTTTGAACCCCTTAATTTCTACCCTTTTTTAAAAAAAAATAGTAGTTTAGAAAGTAGATTCGAAGCACTACAATCCTTTTTTTTGTTGCACCTCAAAATTTTGAGTGTAACTATCCTCAATTTCACGTCCAAGGTCAGTATTTCCTAATTTTACAAAAAAAGTGGCCACTTAAGCCCCCTTTTTGACCCCCATCTTTTTGCACTTACCCTAAAAATATCTCTTATTATTATAAGATAATGTAACACCAACATCAAATGAACCATTATCAATAAAGGATAAAAAATTAAGATTCATACCACTCATTTCTTAAGAAAGATCAACATTTAACCTACTTATTCAGACAAAAAACATAATAATTGATTTTGATACTTTTTATCAAAATAAATGTGGAACTATTGTTCTTCCTATAGCTTAAAAAATTCTTACCATCAATTAATTTTTTTCATGTGTTTCCTTAAAAAACATCATTCAACATCCCATTAGGAAGACCATGGATCTATGCCATTCAAGTTGTACCCTCAACCCTTTAATAATCATTTAAGATTATTAATTATGGAAAGGTTTACGCTAACTTTACATACCTTAAACTCTTCAAATATTGTACTATATTTATACCATGTTTAGCATTCAATACTCAAGTCAATACCCTTTCTTTTGACTTTCCTCTTCTACACTCTCCTCCTCCTTTTCCACCTTTTTCATCTCTTCTTACTTTTAAACACTTCCTCCTTTCTTACTTATTCCACTATCTTCTTGTCTTAATCATAATCCTCAACCAACACTTATAATTCCTTTCATAATTTATTTTTGAAGAGGATGGAATAAAGGAAAGTCAACATTCAAAACTTATCGCAATTGATTGCAAAAATAATGTAGAGGACAAGGCTAACTAGGCCTGATAGGAATAGTCGTATTTTTAAGTGGTGTGTCCCTAATTGTAGTTATATGTATAAGATACTATTATGAAGTAAGGAATGTAATAAAGAAGATAAGATAGATAAGGAAAGAAAGACATTATAGAAAAAGATTTGTATATGATATTATAAGTAATAAAGAGATACATATATAAAGGGAGTTGATGGTTATACTACATATGGTGTATGCTTAATTTTTGAATAATGAACTCCTAAATATTATTAAAAATTATAGTTTAGTATTTTATTTTTGCATATCTTCTAGTCATTCTCTAACACAACACTCAATATTAATATGGCTCAAAATTTTGGTCTATGTTACCACTTTTCTTCCTATCATTTGGTTCTATTGTCAGGACCTAGTAAAGAAGTAGTAAATTAGACTAGAACATTAAGTGAAGTTTATGGATAAAAGAAACACATTAAGGAAGATACTATAAGAACTTGATAATTTGTATAAAAAACCTCTGGCAGATTCCCTTAGGTCTTAGCCTCACGAGAGGGGGTTAGGAACTTAGGGGATGGCGAATGGAAAAGGGAGATCTTGAAAGAGATCCCTAAAAATATGTGACCACTCAAAGTAAGCCTACTATAAACACCATGGGATGTATAAAAAGAGTGATGAAACACCAAATCATTAAAAACCCATGGCCAAAGGAGATAAAAAAAATTAAGAGAGGTTAGAGAGGAAATCCAATTGACAATAAAATTGAGAATGGAAGATAGGTGACAAAAAAACCTAAGAATATCAAGAGAGATACTAGAAAATAATAGAGAAATTAGAGAAATGGAGTTAATAAATGCCAAGGGGGTGTTCTTAATAAGGAATTAGAGAATGACAATGAGGGTGTTTCCAAAAAGGATGAAAATTGCACCACAAGAGATGTAAATGAAAAAATAAAAATAGAATTATATCAAACTCCAAATCAAATCAACTCACATTTTGATAAAGCCATTAAAATTATCACACTTCTAGTAGGAACCATTGAGAAATATGTGGTATCTAGGAAAATAGTTGAAGAAATTTGTGGTATCATTTAGCCTCCAACACTCTCGGCCTTAACTTGAACACCACATATGTAACTTGACTTATGCAAATTCTAGATTACACTTGATGAAAGATTTGAGAAATTCCTAAAAACACGATAAAAGTTAAACAACCTTTAAGATTTAACATGAACTATTTAGAATAATTAGCTAGAAAAAGTGTATGAAAATTAAGAAAGGAAGGATTGTGTGAAGAAAATATATGTTCAACTTGGAAAATGAAAAATCCTCATTAACTAATCATATGTCTCTAAAAAATGAAAAAATATCTCCTATGTAATACTGCCAATTTGAGGAGTTACACCTTGTGGACCAGGAGTCATCTTCTATGTCATATGAGTTGAGAATGATTTTATTATCAAATACAATTAACAAGTAAAACAAAATAATAGATGTTCATGTAAATAGGTGTTTTACCTATCTAGGTCCTAGGAGGGAATCTTTCTAGTTAGTGTTAGTTATCACTAGATCTTATCTTATCTTTTGGAATGTAATGCCTGTGTCCTTGGTAATTTAATATTTTTTGACCTATAGTTGTCTCATTGTACATGATTAAGACACATGCCATGATTTTTTCTAATCTTATCTCATATCTTGCCTTATAAGCAAGGCATCATATGTACATTGTCATATTCAATTTAGAAATATTATGTCCATAATCGTAGCATGATATTTATTTCACATCTCTCTTATGGAAGTTATTGTTGTCTTGTAGGTGATCTTGGGGTGTTGAGGAGTTCACCATAAACTCCTACATGGTATCAGAGCTTTAGTGTTGCAGACTTCTTCCTAGATCTGAGGGACTAATCTTGGCTTTAATATTTTATTAGGTGTTGTTGGAGGTTTCAAGGACATCACCATTGAATTTTGGGCGTAGAGAAAGTCAGGTTTTCCTTTCATTTTATCAAATTTCATCATATTTTGTTTGATTTAAAAGGGTTTCAAGTTGGGCAAGGGTTACCAAATCCAGGAGGTAGCTAAATTTTTAGAGCACTTTGGGTCAAAATCACCCCTACCATTGCATCTAGAAGGCCCTAAACCCCAAGATCAACTATCAAATCACAAAAATCAGAGCACTTGCCTCAGGACTTAGAGAAAAATTCCCCCTTGGCATCATATGGTCAAAATCGATAGAAAAATAGTAGGTTGAAATTCGTACGTCAAAAAAATTGGCATGCAATTGACAAAATTCATCGTTGAGGTGAAAAATTTAAATAATTTTTCTTTTTTTTTAGAGTTTATCTAAAAATATATATAATATACTCTACTTGAGGGTTGATGTAAGAAGTTGGGTCCACAAAAATTTCAAAAGGTGGAAGTGATTTTTTGTTTTTTTAAAATTTGTCACACTTGGACTAAAAATTTTAAGCACTTACACATTAAATCTTAAAAAAAGTCAGTAATATGAAATTTAGTATTTTGAATCTAATTTCCAATTATGTAATTTATTCTAATACCTAGATGATAAAATTTTAATTTTAATAGGCATGTATAAAAACCACTTTTTAAAAGTCATTCTTTTACCATACCATGCACATGTACCGACACCACTTTTTGACCTAAATAAAAGTGCTTTTATAATTCCTTTTGGGGAAAGATGTGTAACAACCTAAAGATTGATGAGGATGTATTTTTGTAATTTTTTTTTTTTATTATTGAATTTTTATTGGCTTTAATTATTATTTTTTAAAATCAACATGTACGAACAACATAATTGGACCTAAACCAAACTTTATTTTTTCATTGTGTAGAGAAATTTCTGAAGATTGATGTCATATAAATTTTTTTGCAAAAAAAAACTGATAAAAAGTTATTAAAAAAAATCTTGATATTTCAAGTTTATGGACCAATTTTCTTAGAAATTAATTAAAAAATAGAAAACATAATCAAATATTAAAAACATATATTTTTGAAAACTAAACACTGTGATCTATAATGAGTTTTAATTTCATAGATTAATTCTAAAGAAATGCCCATTAATTATATTGCCAAAGTTGGACATTTCTTTTCAATCTTCCTTAGTGTTTTAGTTGCAGGTCAAAGACTAAGGGTCAAGTTGCCAAACCTTTCCCGACCTTAAAACCCAAAGAAAAAAGTGGCTTGGGGATTCTAGATTTAAAGAAAGGGTACCCATTTTAAAGCAGGTGCCCATTCCTAATTTTCCCGTTTGAATGAACCGACAGTCGGTTTTAAAAAAAATAAAAGCCTTTTTCGAAATGGGTACCCATTTCTAAATGGTGGCTTGGGGATTCTAGCTTTAAGGAATGGGTACCCATTTTAAAATGGGTACTTGTTCCTAATTTTCCTATTTGAGTGAACCGATGGTCAGTTTTTTTTTTAAATAAATGCCTTTTCGAAATGGGTACCCATTTAGTAGTGGGTACCCAAAGTAGAGCGGGTGCCCGTTCAAATTTAGGCTCGAGAACCCATTCCTAAATAGGTACCCGTATTTTTCAAAATAATGTAGACATGTAAAAATGGCTTAACACATATCACACATCTTGAATTGCTTTTTTCCATTATCGGCATCACTTTCATTAACATCATTAATCCCCTTTTTTAACATCATTTGCATCATTAACCCTATTTTCCTCTATTAATTAAATAATCTTGAACTGTTTAATTAATTCACTATGTCATCAGCTAATTTAAACTTTATTCCTCTTGATTAATCAAATAAACACAAATTATTTAATTATGTCACTAACATACCTTATTCATCTAAATTAATTAAGTAGTTATCATTAATTATTTAATTAAGCTACTTTCCCTTCTCTAAATATGAATAATTAAATCAATTATTCAATTTCCCTAAAATCACTCAACATGGTCAATTAATAAATATACTTGTATTTATTAACAATCAAACACATCTTGCACATTCCTCTCAAACATTAATTAATTATTAAATTAATTAAATCATCCTCACATAACTTGATTGAATAAATCATGTCCACTTATTTCTCATTATAATTTCCCAATTCCACTGATCACTCCAATCCCACTAATCACTCAATCTAATTTCTTCCATCCCACTAATCATTCAATCTAATCCCATTGATTATCCAATTAAATCCCTTAATTGGATCAATCAAATGAGTTAACTGATCGATCTATTTCCTCTCAACGAACATGAACCGTTGATCTCGATCTTCCATTGTTGCATCCTAATCGTTCATCTAAAAATTGTAAATCTATTAAACAACCCACATCCCTCTCATAATTAATCTAGATAATTTGTGGATCTAGGTCATGTCAAATTGATCCTTGAGCACATAGAGAAAAATACATTCTTGTGTTCTAGATCAACATTATCATAATCCATCAAAATCACAAAAACATTGTAGGTCGTCTCTAGATGAGTAGCATTGAATCAAAATGAGATAACTAAGAGCCTCTACGTCTATAACATAGGAAAGGCCATCATTGATTAGCCCTCAAGGCACTAGCTCAGTCCCTTTAGGTGTCCCTTTGGTCTTTAAACTTGGTCAAAAATCAAAAAACATTCATAAAACATCCAAATATACCCCAAAAATAGTGTCAATCATGGTCAGTCAAACTACATCATCTTTGTGCATACGTAGGAAAGGCCATAATCGATGGGCCCCCAAGGCACTAGGTCAGTCCCCTTAGGTGTCCATTTTGGTCTTTAACTTGATCAAAAATCCAAAAACATTAAAATATCTCATAGAAAATCCAAAAACATTCAAATACCTTATCAAAATCCAAAACATTCATAAAGAGTCAGAAAATCCAGAATACTGTCACTCAATGCATTTGAACTACATCATATCTATGCATACATAGGCAAGGCCATCATTGATGAGCCCCCGAGGCACTAGGTTGGTCCCCTTAGGTCCCCCTCTTGGTCTCTAAATCTCTATAAATAAACAAAAACATCAAATTACCTCAAAAGCATAAAATCTTCAAAAATCCTATCTTCATTATCACCTATTCGCAATAAACTCTCCATCCATAGTAAAAAATCATCACCTTCAACCTTTGAAAATGCAACCAGCAAGCAAAGTAAACATCAAAATCCAAAACGTTCAAGCAAAGAAACAAAAAGACTAGATCATAAACATACAAAGCCAATGTCTAAGTTTCAACTACCCTTCCTTTTGAAAATCATCATCAACATCCTAACATGTGTCTTAACAGATAAATCATTCCTACAATAGACATCATTGATGGATAACATAATGAAACATCAAAACATCTTTGGAAAGTGATACAACAACATTCTTTTATCTTTTGTGATCTTATCTTTTTATTTATCTTAATGTCTCATTCCCAGGATCTCTTGAGCATGTCCATAAGGATTTAGAGAAGTAATGAGGGAACTGGTCATCAATTTTATTTTCTCTATATTTTGCATATTTTTATAATACTGCCACGATGAATACTTGCTTTGTTCTATGTGTGGATGTCATTTTGGGGTAATTCGTGTAGCGGTTGCATGTTAGGTACTCCATATCTCTCTATGTAACTAGTTCAAAATGTTTTGAAACTTATCACCCATACACTCTAATAGGGTTTTCGTATGTCTAGTATGAGCAAGAATACTTCGTGTTTGTTGGGTCAAAGTCCATGCAATAGATACAAAGACACCTTGGTCATTAATGCCCTGGTGCATCGTGTTTCTTTGCTACATTAATAAGGATTGTTAAACATTACTTAGTCTCCATGAAGAAAAATTAAACTCATCATGTTTTACATATCATCAATCATCCAATTTCTTCTATCCTCTAATCTTACTAACATTTATTCTGGCTAACGTCTCCATCCTACATCACAACATCATTAGAACCTTTTCGCGAGCCCAACCAAAAAAGTAATTTCCTCGGTCAACCTCTTGAGGGGGCAGCCCAGTGTCTTATCTTTCTTCTATTGATCGCTGGGGCACAGTGGGGCATATTAATTTTTTTATTTCTTGCTTTGAACATCAAATTCTTTGAAACAACACATCAGGTACATTATGTCAAAGACGGGAAAAATGTAGACATGTAAAACTGGCTTAATGCATATCACACATCCTAAAGGGCATTTTTCCATTATCGACATCACTTTCATTATCACAATTACATTTCACTTCATTAGCATCATTGATCCCCTTTTTAACATTGTTTGCATCATTAACCCTATTTTCCTGTATTGATTAAATAATCTCAAATTGTTTAATTAATTCACTATATCTCACCTAATTTAAGCTTATTCCTCCAAATTAATTGTCACTAACATTCCTTATTCATCCAAATTAATTAAATAGTTATCATTAATTATTTAATTAATCTACTTTCCTTTCTCTGAATTTAAATAAATAAATAAATCATTCAATCACTCAACATGGTCAATTAATAAATATACCTTTATTTATTAAAGTCAAACACATCTTGCATTTTTCTCTCAAACATTAATTAATTATTAAATTAATTAAGCATACTCACCTATATTGATTGAATAAATCATGACCACTGATTTCTCAATCTAATTTCCCAATCTCATTGATTGCTCTAATCCCATTGATTACTCAATCCCTTTCCACCAATTACTCTAAATTCCAATAATTATTCAATCTAATCCCACCGATTGTCCAAATTAATACCCTTAATTGGATCAATCAAGTGAGATAACTGATCAATCTATTTCCTCTCAATGGTCCTCAATCGTTGATCCTAATCTTTCATTGTTGCATCTTGATCATTCATCTAAAAATCGTAAATCTATAAAAGAACCTCCATTCTTATCATAATAAATTTGGAGAATTTGTAGAGAGGTCATGTCAAATTTATCCTTGAGAACATAGAGAAAAATAATTCTTGTGTTCTAGATCACCATTATCTTAATTTATCAATCTTTTTCAATCATAGAGGCTTTGTATTGATGAGAAATCCAACATCCATTATCAATACAAATACACTCTAACATGGGATGGTAAAATTGTAGTTTTTGAATTCATTTGTGTTCTCATTTATGCTAACCTTTCTTGTTTAGATTCTTAAGCTTTACAAGTACATTTCATGAGTGGGTTGGGTTTTTTTAACTGTGTTTTAATTTTATTTGATTGATTTCATTGTTGTATTCCATTTATCCATTTTCTCTCTTACACATATATCAATCTGATTTCTAATTCCAAAATGAATAGATTTATTTATAGTGAACTTCAATAACCAATTATTTGAATGGTGTCATCCAATAAGAGGAGTCAAAGCTATCATCATTTTATTGTTGTGAGAAACCACATTCTTTTCAATAGAAATCTTCTAAGAATAATTATCTTCTCGCTGCAACAAGAATTGTATGTGGATGATTAAACATTTTATATCATTTATATTTTAAGGTTTCTTGCTTAAAATGAGGTGTTATTTAGATATGAAATAGGATTTAATCTACATTTTATTTCATTGCTTGTTGTACACATCTTTGGCATGCCCCATTGGACTTGGTCCCTCTTTAACCTTCATTTTTTATAACTTCTACAAACTTGATATTGTAGGTTTGTAGTCCATTTTTAGGAATCTAGGGGCGAGCTTTAAAAAGGGACCTCTTAGTGCAAAATAAACATCACAATTGAGTTTGAAAGTCTTGAGAGATGAAGATTCATATATAATTTTCTATATTTTGGTATTAAAAAAAATTCATAAGGTTTTTAGGGTGTGTACAAAATCCATGATATAATTACACTTAAAATCATCATCTATTGTGTCAAAAATTAAACACTTGAACTATTAGATAAAATAAATTAAAGAAATTAAATATATTTTTGATAATCAATTATTGAACAAGGTCATGATACTTCAATCCATTATCTTATGATCCTATTGGTGACCATGAGCTACCACTAAACACTCAGCCCCCAAATCCTATCCATGGTCACATCTATGACCAAGGCTTAACATCCAACCCATGAGCACCCTCAACCTTAGCTATCAATCAAATTAGTGACTAAAAGCTAGCACTAACCACCACTATACTCCTAGCCACCAACCTAATCATCTCCCAAACCACCTACATATAACTACTTGTGAACACTAAGCTCCAATGGTTAACCTAATTACCAAGGCTAGACCCCCACTTTCAAGACCTTAAAGAGTTTTTTTTTCAAAATTGTATAACTTTTATCTTATATATCAAATTTTCATGTTTTTGTATAGGTGTTGGAAAGATGACATAGAGAAATTTTCTTTAGTGAAGGTAGTTTTGTAAATTTGGCCAATTTTTTTAAGGTATGTAATCATTTGAACTATCTCTTTGATTTCATTCTTCAAATATACATATATTTTGCATACAAAAGCCAAATTTAACCAAAAAAAAAACATAGAAAATCATGAAGAACATCATAATGAATTTTATTTTTCTATGTCATAGCATTCATTTCAAATTTTTGTAGAAGTTTAAGTTTCATTACTAACACATCTTTCTTATAGAAAAATGATTTTCAAAAGATTATTTCTAAAACTACTAATATATTTATTGAAAAATATTTTTTGAAGATTCTCTTTTAAGCACAATATTTGTTGCACATATTTTATGCTTTAATAGAATGAATTTTTTTCTATCTATGAGAAATTTTAAGTGTGTATCCTCTCTCCTTGTATTGAAAGGTGATCTTGGAGATCAAAAACTCTTTTTATTTCTCTTATGTTATATTGATCCGATAATTCAAATCATGTATGTTGTTCCTTTGCACCATAAGGTGATCTTAGGAATTAAAAACACATAGATTTATTTTCCTTTAGCAAGTTTACCTAGGGATTTAATTACATTAGGGGATTATTTGAATCAATGGGGTACACAAAGGGAGATATCAAAGTTGTACCTCAAAGGAGCCACATCATGTTTGGCACAACCTTGGAACCCCTTTTTATAAGGAGTCGAGGTGAATTGAAATTTTCTTGCACTTATTTCATATGATTGTATATGGGCTCTATTTTATGTATGCAGATCTCGCATACCCTTGTGCTACATAGACAATACACCTAGTCACCTTGTAAATCCTAGATAGAACCTTTTTGGAATTATTTTTCATTTTGCACTAATTAATCAATTATCCATAAGAAGTTACTCACATCATACTTCTAGTTTGTAAAGATAAAGCTCAATATGGGGAAGGTGTCAACCTTCAAGTTAGGGGTGTAAATTACATAACATCAAAATATTTGCATTCCTTATCTAGATCTACAAATTAGTATAAATCATATTATTGAGCCCACAAAAATTGACACTCTTACCTAAATAAAATTAGATTTCAATGTTCTTAATGTGATCATTTTTTGTAGAACTATTGAACAACCTAATCTTAGTCTAAACATTAAATAATTGTAACATCAACTATTTCAAGTCAAAAATCTAGTTTTGAAAAAAGAACATAACCAAATCCTCTTTCTATCCAAGATAAACTAACATCTCAATCAAAATTTGGATTTCCATCTATTTAAACCAATCATCCTAAAACCTTGTTATCCACAACTTCAAATCCATATTCCACTTTGAATCAAAATCAATCAACTACATAATAACAAAAATTTCCCAATTCTAATCCTTTCCATCACCAAACTCTCCAAATCTAATTAAAAATCATTATTATCTAATCTAAATCAAATTTCAATCTTCCAAATTAATAAAAAAATTACTTAGTTTCTTCAATGCTTGAAGGTGGCATGCAAGTCACCAATGGTGGAGATTTTTTTGGGGGCCATTAGAAAGTAACAACCTTTTGGAATATGTTGTAGTTGGTGGAATGTATATAGAACCAATTCATTAATATATGAAAGAAGATTAAAGAGAGCATGCAAAGGATGGAATCCCTCACTCGGAATAGGTGAAACCCACCAATTGAATGTGATTGTAGAAGCCTATATGGTGACCATGCTTGGTCTAAACATGAGGGTTTTTTTGCATCAAATCAAGCCCTAGTAGTGAAAATGATTGTTGGTGAGCTACTATCATTAATAACCTTGGAGGTTACAAGGTCCAAGAGATCACTAGAGTCATGAGAGGTCAAACATTAAGGAGTACCACATGAGGTTTATGGATTGCTTCTTTGTCTTTGGTTTTTTTATCATAGTTAACTCTACAAATCTATCATGTAGGAAATATGTTGTTGATGAGAATAAATCTTTAGTGATCAATCATGGATATGCATCATGATTGGAATGACTTTTAAGCAAGTATGATTTTGGATATATCCAACACCCCTCCACTATTTTCAAAGGATCATATGCACTTTGTGTGGGAAAGAGTGGATCCAACTCAAGGGACTCCTGGAGAAGACCCCATGGTGGATATCAAATATTCTTTCAATATTGTTAGAAAATGCAAGAAACCAATAGCACAAACCCCTAGATACTCAAGTTATCCACCTATGTGGGACTACAAACTATGGAAAATGGAGCCAAATAGCCAAACATATTCCACAAAACCATAGACCCATAAATATTAAACTTGTAAATCAAAACCAACAAAATAGGCCAAAAAAGGCCCTAAAATACTTGTAGAATAGGCCAAATAGGCCAAAAGATTGCAAAAACACAAATTTTAACCTAAAATGGGAAAATGGTCAGAGGGCTATTTTGGCTCTTTGCTAAAAAAATAATTTATTTACTTCTTTTTTTGTAGGAATTTGTATGGTACCACCAAGTATAATGACAAAAAAATTGTAAAAATTGGAAATTATCAAAATCGACGAAAAAATGATATTTTCATTTTTCATACCTTTTGAATGCAATGATAGTGTCCATTTGGATCCATGATGTTCTGCTAATAGGTCTAAGTGCTAGTTTCACTTTGAGGACAAGAAGGAACATGTGTTCATGGCTTTGATACCATTTTGGGATTAGCCAATATTTGAAAGTGTAAATTGATAACCTTCCACAACTAAACAAAATTGAGAAATATAGCATGTCTATTATATAAAATGAAGAGAGCGTAGAATGTACATATAATCCTTGCATATATATGAAATGTAGAGGAGGTGAGAAGGTAGGAGTGAAACTCTGACTACCCCTCCAAAGGTGCAACACTTGTGAGCTTTCTTCACAAGTGTGTAAGAAAGTTGAAAGTATGCATGTACTAGGTGTCTCAAATAATGAGGACACATGTCTCAACCACATGATATGAGACAAAATAATAGAAAAATATTAAGAAAAATTAAGTGTGAATAGGTCAACCCTATAAAGGTAATATCCTAACTAGATATGTAAAGACACTATTTACACTAACACTTGTAATTTCTTTGCATGAGTATCAATGTTGTGTGAACTTATTAATTTATATTGGTGGATGTTACAAGGTTATCTTGTGTTTTATTTATTTTGATGCCATAACCCTTATATGTCACCATGGACTTAATGTTAATGTGTATGATTCTTGGTATGTTGTGTTGTCATGATTTTTGTATCATCGCCCACATTATCTTACATGTGTGTGTATGATTTCTTGATCAATTGTCTCTCAATATAGAGGGTTGGGACTTAGGGTCCCACATGGTTGGGTGGTGTTGACCACCATTATAGCTAGATAGATATATGGGTATGTATAGGAAAGAATGCAAATATCATTACTTAATTATGACATGGTTAGGACTTTATTGTAATATTTTTGTGGAATATTAAAATAGGGACTTGTGTCACTCATCAACTCAATATATATCAGATTCATGAATAGACTTTGTAACCCATGGTTAACTATCAACATTTGGGATGGAGGTTTCCTATTGTATTCTTCTAGTTATTATCATATGTTATGATATGATTGTCCAAATTTTGAAATAGAATATTATGATACATGTATATTAATATGGTGTGTAGATGTATGTTATTTTAATTTGACATGATATTTCTACATTACAATTATTATGATTAGAATCATGAATCTAAGCTTTCATTTTACCCGGGTGAGATTTAAGAGCCACCATGTATGTTATGTTTCATGTGTGAGGTAGATGGGTGTATTTTGGTGAATAGTAGAAGTTTTTCAGAGCTATTAGATTTCCACAATCTATAAGAATATTAGTAGTTGTTTCTGGATTTGATTGTGTGTAAGCTTTTGGATCAACGTTTCGGATCACACTCTGTGATCCATCATAGGGATAGAGAGCCCAAGGAATGAAAAAAAATGTAGAAGTTTGGTTTAAAATAAACTCTTGGTTCTTTATGAATTTGAATTTTTTGATTGGAACCTAGAGGCATGTTTGTTTTCTTAGCTCAATCCATTCCCAAAGAACAATAATCTCAAGGTTGTTATGTATTGTTTGGTTTTTAACTTGAAATGGGTTTATTTTGGCCTAATCATTGTTTTTTTCCTTTACTTGTGTGAATTTATACATAGTGCATAGGGTCACTCAATGTGATAGGTGTGATTAGGATCCTTTATTCAACCCATAAAACTAATTTAGGGTTTTCATGACCATTAATACTAAAATCAAGCTTTTTCCCTATTCTTAGTCACCTGGCTTACTACTAGGAACCCTCTAGGTCACTCAATTTACCAACGGGGATGCTAGGCGTTATCCAATTTACAAGGGGTGATCCAATTAGATAACTTGACCTATTCTAGGAAACTTGACTAGTATAAGGGGTAACCCTTGGGAAATATGTATTTCTTTTCTTTTTTTGAAAATTATATAAATGAAATTTGTTCCCCTAGATCTAATTTTCCTATATATCATCTCATTTGAATATGTACTTCATATTTTTCAAGTTATCCACTACTCTATGATGGTGTGTGTGACTTGGTGTGTAAATGACTAGTTAACAATTCAATTGGTCAAGGCTCCATATCTCCTAATTGGCCTACATCTTGAGTAGGAGTTTCTAGTGTTTGGGTGTTTTTGATAATATAAGCAACATCTACAAGGTGTTGTACCCTTTACACAAAAAGCCCACAAGGCCAAAAAGGAACCAATTTAATCAAAAAATCATAAAAACTAAACTAAAATCAATGGAAACATGACACAAACACTACACACTAATAGAAAAAACCTAGCACCCGACCACTAACTATCCACACTTTCCCATTTTTAGATGAGGAGGTTTAAAACATTGTCCACAATCCAATTGGGACCTTCACCCACAGTATTCTTGTTTGCTTCCTCCTTGATGATGTTTTAAATTGTGATGAACGATTTGTGAATCATTTTAATAGTGAAATGGGCCAGCCTATTGATTTTTTGTTCAGGTTTAATAAGCCGCTCCTACAAGATGTTGAAGTCCTCGTCCTTGTTGTTCTTACAGTGGGTCACCTCTTCCTCACAAGCCCTAAGATCCGAGGAGTCGTGTAGTCCTCCTTAAGTATCTAGTTCATGTCTGAGAAATGACTAGGGCCTTCCACAAAATCTTCTTCCCTCTCCTCCACAGTGTCTTTTTTGCCTTCAGTTCTATTGCCAGCTTGCTTCAAATCACTCGAAATCTCATCCACCAGATTTTTTTTTTTTTTTTTCCTAGTCTATGGGACCTCCTCACACTATTTTATTTTGTCCCCACATCAAAGCTCACAACCACCATGGTTTCCCCCTTGGATTCTTTTTCCTCAACACTTTTTCCTTCGCTGTCAATGGTCGGTATGTCCACCTAGCACGAAGGTTCTTTTTTCCTCTTCTTAGTAGTGGGGTTGCTATCCCTCTTGATAGGTTTTTTAGCTTGCATAACCCAATCGTAGCCTTGGACTGGGCCAACCTAAGCTCCCACTTCTTTCTAGATGGGGGTTTGGACTTAGGCTTAGCACAATGTACATTTTCAGGAAAGGGGGTTTTCCTCTTAGGACCCATTGAAGGAGCAAGGGATGGTTTATTGGAGGCAAGGTTAGGTGGTTCCAATTCCTCCACATGCACAACCGAGATAGGTATAGGAGGGCACAAGGCCAAATGGAAGTGATATAGCCTAAGGATTAGGCCCTAGTGTAGCGACAGGGGAGGAAAACTATCAGGATTGAGAGCGAAAACATCAGGGGATTCTTTGATCAAATTTTCCAAGGAAGTTAGCAAAAAGAAGGGAAAGTTGAGGATCATTTTGTGTTGTAGGTGATTTAATAGAGGGAAATGATAAAATTAAAACACCTTGTATCTATCTTATAAAGTAACATATTTCATAAGAGCAAGACACACCTTGTCCCAGGGTTTTGAAAGTGCCTCATGGTCAAACCCTGACTACTTTTTAATCGGCTTCTCGTTGTCCTTGAAGAAGGCATTGAGACTCTCTAGGTATTGTGTTTTGGTGTGATTTTTGTATTTCTTTCCATTAGAGGAGAGGCCCATCGCCTTACCAATCACTTCCCGATCCACCACAAACAAAATTCCACCCATGGTGACATGTCTAGATCCTTCCACAAACCAATAACTAATATTTTCTCATTGTGGCCCACAAGACTCTCTAAAAGTGGTGTCAAACCTCCCTCCATATAGATATGCCAAGCTATGGGTTCCTTGTAAAAATTCTCACACTTTTTGGGATCGGTTTTGGCCCTATGGCCACCCATCACAACCCACAACACACAAGAACTAGCCCAGAGAAATAAAATGAGCCAAAAAATGGACTGGCCGCTGGTGGATTTACCCTTTCTTAAACCATCATTACCCTACCACCCTAAAAAATAATGCATAATAAAATAAATTAGACATTCACACACTTAAATAGTCATTCCCAAAGATGCCAACTCCATGGGGCCATAATCATCCCTTAAGAGCCATAAGCTAAGGCAATAATCCATGATAATAAAATTCAGATAATTAATACCAGTCGTGCCAATGGTCCCATTGAAGTTACACATTTTTGCATGCCTTTTAGCCATGGGGCCAAGATTTGAAACTCTTAAGTACATGTCTCATAATATATTATTCTCATTAAAAGGTTAATTAAATTGGAATTATCAAACAAGCTAGCGATGAACATCACACTACACACAATCCCAGAGATTTGATGGGATATGTAGTACATTTGAAAGGACAGACCATAAAGGCCAAGGACCTCACCATACTTAGTTATAAAATAAAATAACCACTCAACAACCCACTTTAAACTCGCCACCTCACCTGGCCTGGTCCTCGTCATCCAAGGTCCTAACGTATAGTGCCACATAGTTATGAAAGAAAATAAACACACAAAAACCCACTTTAACCTTGCCACCTCACCTAGCCTAGTCCTTGTCATCCAAGGTCCCGACCTGTAGAGCCACCTATACCCATAAACACTAGAATTTTTTACCATCATTGAGCAGTTATATTCCTCTATTCAGCAAGGATTAATCCTTGTATATTTGTTGATAGCGCCTTGAGCCTTTTCTAACACTTGCATATACTACAAGTGGAGCCCAAGTTGGCTAGACCATTAGCCACCTGGTTACCCTCCCTATAGGTGTGAGTCAAGGACATCCTTTCCAATTTTGAAATCAATAAATTTATGTCCAGTAAAATATCCCCGATGTTCCAACTATGCAACCAACCATGATTAATAGAGTCGATCACAGTCATAGAGTCCCCTTCAATATGTAATTTTGTATACCCAGTGTGACAGTGATCACGACGCCCTTGAGCAATGCCCATGACTCAGCCATCATAGAATATTGAATGGAAATTCCTCCAGTAAAACTAGAAATCAAATTACTCTTGCAATCCCTTATAACACCACCAATACTAGCTATACCAGGGTTCCCCTTGGCCGCACCATCAAAATTCAGTTTAAACCAACCCAAAGTTCCAAACTGTGTTTTTTATAGCTAGGGACTTGGAGTTATCAATGGAGTTGGTCTCAGGTTTTATGTTCCAAGATTTTTCTATTTTTATCTCCCATTCAGTAGGGGTCATGTCCAAGGGTTTCCACTTGAAATGGAAGATACTTTCATAAATAATTTTGGATCCAATGCCAAAACTTTCCTTGGGGCTCTTCTCAATGTCTCTGAAGATTGAATTGTTCATTTCTTTCCATAGGCACCAACAGATGATGGGGGGAATTTCCTCTAGATCTCCAAGGGGAGAGGGTGTTGAAAGGGTCCAATCCATCCTTCAATAAAGGACTTTAAATCTATATTCAGGGTCTAGTGAGTATCCAACTTTTGGAAAGCCAGGTCTTAAACCTTAGTAGCATAAGAACAATGGAGTAATAGGTGATCCACTGATTCTTCATTATTTTTACATAGCATACATCTATTTGAGTGTTTGGGTATTATTCCCAAGTCCTTTTGGATGTTAATCATGTCATGATGGGTTATTAAATAAATTTATGTGTCACTCTCATTCTAATCCTTGTTTTCATGAGATAATGGGATCAAGGACTAGTGCAATATATATTATAGAGGAAACTATATCCCCTCATATGAGCATCATGGTATGGTTAAATTCTTTCATTTGTGTCTCCATGCTTGGTGAATTGGTGTTATGTGCCTAATTATTTTAATTTTTTTTCATAGCATCTCTAGTGTGCAAGTGTGTAATGTGGCATGTTGATATTTCATTTACATCACACAAAAATTGTTCATCCATTTTTACCTTTAATATCTTGGACAGGGGATTGGGCCATTACACACCCCATATTAGAAGTGGTGCAAATATACATTCTAGATTAGTAAGGTAGGTTACCATTTCTCAAGAAAACCATTTGGGAGAAAGGGTTTTGCAAAAATATTTTTTGGCCTTTTAAAACTTATACCACTACTACTTTTCAATATTTTCATGGATTTTCAAATTGATTTCTAAGGTTTTTCTAGTTAGATATTTTTTTGCACTGAGAAAGGGTAGAGCTTAATTATAAAAATCTATAAATATTTTCAAATGAACTATAGTGATAGAACACCATAAGTTTGTGGCCCTACAATTTTTTTCTTTAATGTTTTTTGATATTCCTCATTTTTTAATGTTTATTGTTATTCCTCCTCAATGAGGTTTGTGGAATTTCCCAATTTACTAGGGGTGGCCACATTGGACAAATTGACATATTCTAGGAAACTTGAGTAGTATAAAGGGAAACTTATAATTATGAATAGGTTAAGTTATCCACTCCTCCAATATGATGTTTTGTGTGCCTTGGTGTGTAAATGACTAGTTGATGATTTGATTGGTCAAGATCTTATATCTCCTATTTTCCTTACATCTTGAGTAGGTATTACTAGTGATTAGATTTCATTCCTAAGACATATTCGATGTCAATTATTTCATCTTGATTAATGAAATGAATTAATGTGTCACTCTCATTCTAATCCTTATGTTTGTGAGAGAATGGGATCATGGACTAGTGTCCAATCTCCATCATATAGGAAACTAAATCCTCTCATGTAATCATTATGTGGTGAATTTTTCATGCAACATGGTTAATTCTTCCACTTGTGTCACCATGCTTCGTGAATTCGTGTTATGCACCTTGAGTGTCATTGTTTCATATCACAACATCTCAAGTGTGTAGGTGTATAATGTGCTTTTTTGTTGTTGCATAACATAACAAAAAAATTCATTCACTTTTTACAATTATATTTGGGGAAAAATATTGTGTCATTACATAAACCATATTGGAAGTGGTACAAATATGCATGCTAGCTTAGTGAGGTAGGCTATCATTTCTCAAAAACCTATGTGGAAGAGAGGGGTATTAAAACATATGTTTAGGCATTCTGAAACTTATTGTTGGAAATATGAACTAATAACCCACTTGAAGCTATAGTTCTTCAATGGATCGCCAAGAAGAATACCATCCACGTGAATAAAGAAGTGTTGCAACATGAGCAAGAAGACAATATGATCAAATGATTATCTTGAATGTATTGAGATAGAACTCATGAGATGATTTACAAATGTACAAGAGCCTTCCTTATATAGGCAAGGTGAGAGGAGGTTGGATAACCACCTTAGTTACAAACATTAAATGTCTAATGCATGAGAGAAATATTAAATTCCTAGATAACTACATGCCTATTAATGAGATATGGTCTCATTAAATACTAGTTTCTAGAACGCCACCTAGGAAACTAACTTCTAAGTAAACTTATTAATGATGTGAACAGGTCCTCACTAATATCTAGTTAGGAAATATCCCCATTCACACTAATGCTTATATATCACTATCACTTTTGTATAATTTTATAGTGATTTTAAAATAAATTTCTAGAGATTTTTTAGTTAGAAATTTATTCAGCAAGTTAGGAAAGGGTAGAGAATAACCTAGAGCATAATACAAATATTTTCAAAGAATCTATAGGGATACAACTACATTAGGGTAAATAGGATTTACCATGCTTAATTTTACTTAGGCATAATTATGCATTTAATTATCTGGGTGGTTTTTTCCCGTGTTGGATAGTTTTCTCACCCGTCACACATTTTCATGCCTTTATAAGACACTATTGTATAGTATGTAAATTATCTCAATCTATTCACTCTTTTTTGGTGAAATAGTTGTGCTTCACTCGTACATTGTGAAAATTTTGGTTGCAAATGGTGCTCCTGGAGGTGGTTGACACCAACATGGTATCAGAGCCAACCATTTTTCTCTCCTTCCTAAGAGTTTTCATCAGAGTGTTTGAGATCGTTTATTTACTCGGCATTTGAAAAAATTTAAATTTCAAAATTGCCTTATTTGCCTTATTTCTGATTATTTCATTTTCTTGTTTGTGTGGAGGCATTTTACCAATTGGAGGTCGATTTATTCATTGCTAGCTGCAATTTTTTGAAGGCATTTGAATATTGCTAGTGTGATCTCTGTTTGGAGGCATTTGAATCTGATCATGGACATGTTTGATCCAACTTCCACCCCTTTTGTGCAATTTTGTGACCCGAATGGATCAATTTTATATTGGGAAAACTTGTTTTTCTGGTGCTGAAATGTGAAGCATTTTTTTTCTTATTAAGAAGCATGGATTCTTTGCTTAAGAGGCTACATTTTTTGTAAAATGAGAATCCAAATATGCAGAATAGTAAATAACAGAGCAATCAAGCAAAAATAGAGCACACGCTATTTATCGTGGTTCACCACAATAGTGGCTACGTCCACACTGAGCAGGAAAATCTTATTGATATGAAAAGTATGTTTTACATTATGGAAGATTGCATATATTAACAAAGACGATCAGCTGAAGAGACATGGGAGAATGGAGGGAAACCAAGAAGACCTTTGGCCTTCAGTCGTTAGCCTTCATTATCTCAACAATCTCCCACCTGAAGCACAACGGATATAGCAACTGATCAAACATTTCCCTACTTTGATTGTTGTTCTACTTTTTCTTAACAACCCCAAGAGAAGTCCTAGCAGATTCAAACTTTTCTTTGGGAACAACCTTGGTCAAGATGTCTGACGGATTGACCTTTGTATCAATTTTGACAACTTTTAACTTGCCTTCTTCAACCAGATGACAAACAAAGTGAGCATGAATGTCAACATGTTTAGAGCGGCGCTGAGAGGAATGATTATGAGCCATAAAAATGGCACTGTGACTATCAAAAACAAAACATAATCTCTTTGTTGGTATTTCAATTCACCAAACAACAGTTGTAACCAAATAATTTCCCTTGCACCTTCGGAGAGAGCCAAATACTTAGCTTTTGCAAAAGAAAGAGCAATTGAATGTTGCATCCTTGAGGCCCAACTAATGGCAGCCCCAACAAACATAAAGGCATAACCAGTAGTAGATCTTCGTTTATCTAAATCTTCGGCATGATCAAAATCTGTGAAACTTTGCAGCTGGATATCATTTCCACTAAAACATAGAGCATAATCAGAAGTGCCCTTAAGATATCTTAATATCCATTTAACTGCTTCCCAATGAGGCTTCCCGGGATTGCTCATGAACCTACTTACAACTCCCACCGCATGGGCAATATTGGGATGAGTAGAAACCATAGCATACATAATGCTACCAACTGCAGATTTATAAGGAATTCTATCCATAAATTCCTTATCCTCTTGTGTTTTGGGACACAAATCAGAAGTTAAATGAAAATGAGCAGCAAGCGGAATGGGAGCAATCTTGGCATCAACCATACCGAATTTTTTTAATACTTTGTGAATGTAATCTGTTTGAGATAACCAGATTTCCTTTTTGTTTCTATCCTGAGAAATAGTCATCCCAAGTATTCTCTTAGCTACACCTAAATCCTTCATGGAAAATCTAGTGGCCAATTGATTCTTTAGCTCATGAACAACCTTTATCCTAGTGCTAGCTATGAGCATATCATCCACATAAAGTAGAAGTATGAAAAATTCACCATTGGACAACCATTTAAAATACACACATGGATTAGCTTCTAGGCGTGCAAAGTTATGCTCAATCATAAACTAATCAAATTTTTGGTACCATTGTCTTGGGGCTTGCTTAAGCCCGTACAAGCTTCATTTCAACTTGAAATAAAGATGTTCTTTACCTTGTTTAACAAACCCTTCAAGCTGCACCATGTACAATTCCTCATCAACATCTCCATGTAAAAAGGCAGTTTTGACATCCAACTGCTCAAGCTCGAGATCCCATGTTGCAACCAATCCCAAAACCGCTCTAATTGTAGTCATCTTTACTACCAGAGAGAAGATTTCTTCAAAATCAATACCGTGTTGTTGAGCATACCCCTTGACAACTAGCCTGGCATGAAATTGCTTTCTGCAGCCATCTTCCTCTTTTAATTTATAAACCCACTTATTTCATAATGCCTTTTTGTTAGGCAGAAGAGGCACCAAATCCCATGTCTGATTTTTTATCAAAGAATCCATTTCTTCTTGCATTCTAGCCTGCCACTGATCACAATTCGCATCTTGAAGAGTGGTTTTGAAGTTTGTTGGCTCTGTCTAATCAGAAATTAACATCATAGGCTCTACCTCTTCTGCAAACAGTAACTCATAATCTGAAAATTTCGAAGGAATCCTCCTGTGCCTTGAAGACCTCCTTAAATTATCATGACTCTTTTCACTCTGCTCACAAACAGAGTCCTAAGAACAATCGGTCCCTGCCACGAAAGGAGTTCCAGTATGTACGATGGTCCCACCTCCAGTCCCACCTCCTTGCGTGGCACCTACAGTCTCACGTAAAATACCATCGAAATTGATGTTGACTGGCAGCGTTTGTAAAGAAGGAGTCATAGAATGAAGTAGAGTCAACGTCCAAGGGAAAGCCCATTTCCTGAGAACCAGTAGCAGGAGGCGCGTGAGGATGACCAAGCTCAAACCGTGCCAAGTTATGAGGTTGCATGGTGAAGTCTGCAGGTTCTGCAAAGGACTGAGAGCATGATGTCTCATGGTGGTGAGGAGAAGAGGACGAGTCCTCCTGTGTAGAAATTGCTTGGCTCCCAAATAGTGAGTCATCACTATTACCAGATGAAGTAGGCGGTGCCAAAACTGAGGTGGGAGAGGCTGCGATTACAATGGGAATAGAAATAGTGGAACTCTATGTGATATTATTATCACACATGGAGAAAGGCGCATTTTCTTCAATGCCTACTGATTGTGATTGTTGTGTTGGAAACACAGTTTCATTGAAAACCACATCTCGACTCCTCACGATTTTCTTTCCAACTGGATCCCACAATCGAAAACCAAACTGTCGGTACCATAGTGTTGATGGTTAAAATGACACAAACAACATTAAAACAGAATATTTCTATTCTATTTCTCCTGAAAAAGAAAGACTACATGTAGTGGCCTAACTCCCAAGGTCCTGGTAGTTGGTTCTCAACTGTCTGATGTCACTCAATTGGTTCATGCAACTATAATATTCAAGGGGCCTGGACTGGTAACAAAGGATTCAAGCTATGACTCTCTTTGTCAAAATAGTTTTTGTAAATCAAGGGGTTTAAAATAAAAGAAAAAGATAGATCCAAGGGGTAAATCAGTAAGTATGAATTAAATTTATCTACTATCCAGACATATACTTTTAACAATGAATGTTTTCTTAACCGATCACAAAAACCATAACATGACACAACCCACAGTATAACTGTACCATCATATACATCTTAGGTGCTTAATTCAATTCCTCTATTCGCCTATCACAAATATTTCCAAGATCTCAAAACCACACACATTCATTCATCATTAAAACTATAGATCAACAGACTTTAATAACCTTAATTCAATGACAATTTAACAAGATAATCTTTAAACCTGGTTTCTTCTAATGACTTTCATCATATAAGAAACTATCATGCTTCAGCACAATCACTGGCATTCAAGTGGATTATAACTCATTAACCTTATCAAACACACAATTCAATGCCAAACTCCATATTTCGTAAACCTGCAATTCTATTAACTGTAAACAAGATCTGGTACAATGTATCTCTGCAAAATGCTCTCTGAAAATTCTATCTCCTAACACTAGGTAAGCCAATCCAATTCTCAATTAGCCGACCCTTACAATGTAATACCCCACTGGTATTTATAGAATACAAAAAAGAAGTTCGAACTTTACTTCTATCTTAGGCTTTCCACCTTTTAGGAACAATCAACTGTCTTGGAAACTCAGATCAATTTCAATCTTGAGTTCTTACATTACACATTCAGTTTGATCTAACAATAGAAGATAGAAAATAGGAGAAAAGAAGATCCCACGTCCTTGAGACTGCTAGTGCTGCATGCATGCAACATGCAAGGAAGAAGATCATCATGCATCATGCAAGGAAGAAGAATATCATGCATGCAAGATTTTATGCATGTGATGCTGGATCCGCTATGAACTCATCATAACTGGTGAAGACCTATTGTAGCATATCCATATCTGGCCCATCAATCCAATTATCTTCAAATTTGATGCGATCCAACTCAACTGCAGCAAATTCTTTCATGCTTTTTACCTTGACCAACTCTCTTCCTGCAGCTTTTATCTCTTCCTTGACCTCTACAAGTCGATCTATCACCAAGTCTTCTCCATCATCCTGCATGAGTCCTTGGAATCTTTCCTTCCATTTCTCTCTAACCTGACTTAACGGCATGCCATCTTTAGTCATTACATTCACATCTACTATTATAGCCATAACCGCTTCCAACTCCTCCAACTGCTCAGTTAAATTATTAACTGCTCCCTGAATTTCATCCTTATGTTTGCTCAAGAAGCCAGTCCTAAACTTAAGGATATGAGAAGTCTTTTCTACAAAATCTTTATTATCATCTTCGAGTATAGATTCTTCTAAAAGAGTAGTTAGAGGCAATGTATTTATCTTCTCCAACTTTTCACTATACTCTTTGTACTCTTCTTCTAACTTCTCGGAGGCCTCAATATATTGATGCATCTCTTTTATTACTCCTTCTGCCTCCTTATAGGTTTCAAACCCCTTTTCCAAAACCTCACCTACCTCCCGGTTCACTTTGTCTATCCACTTGTCAACCATCTCCGCCTTACCTCTAACCTGCATCAAATCATCAACCTCCTTTTTGCTTAGCAAAACAGGAGTCTCAATTGCTGCAACCTTTTGTGACCTTGGAGAGGAGACACTCTTCAAAAATGAATGTAACTGATCTAACTGAGCCTTAAGCTCATCTTTCTTTTGTTTGTCCTTGATCATTCTGGATTTTGTCGTTGAAGCCACCACATCAATCAAATTCATTTGTTGATTTCTAGTGGGTCTTCCCAAGTTAACCGTACTCAATTGATAGTCTGTAAGCTGCATATCCCCTACCTCCTTTTCAATCATAGGCATGGCACATTCAACAACTATCTCCCCTTTATCTGTGAGTCTAGTAGAGTGCAAAACTTTAGCCCTCTTCTTAGGCCTTTCCTATTCAATCTCCTTCATCATGTCCTCCCAATTAAGAGATTGAGGAGGTGTTCTAGCTCTTTTCTGTAGATCTAATTTCAACCAAGTAGGAGCACCAGGAGCCATCATCATGGAAGAGGAAGCAGCAACTGTAGAGGATGGCTGAATATCTACCTTAGGTTGAGAATCAACCTTTGCCTTTTCTTGTTGCTCCTGCAGTACATGCAACTGCACCAACTTCTCAGCCTCCTCTCTATCTCTTTGTTCCTGCATCTTCCTGTCTCCTTCTTCTTTTCTCAATCTTTCCTCTTCCAAGGCTATGAGTTTCTCTGCCTTTTCCCTTTCTTTCTCAGCTAGCTGTTTCTTTACCAGCTCTTCAGCCTCCTTTTCTTTCCTTAGAGCTTCAGCCTCTTGTTCTTTCAATCGAGTCTCCTCTGCAAGCTTCAATCTAGCAACAAGGGCTTCCTTTTCCCTTCGGTTTCTTGCTTTCTCCTCCTCGAGATCATGGATCTTTTGTATCAATTCTAGCTTGTCATTTTCAGCTTTGACCTTGATCTCATGCTCTCGCTGCCTCATTTTCTCCTCCATTGTATCAGCTGTTGTTCTTGTTTCAACTTCTCTTTCCTTCGATTGCTGTTGTTGAAGTAGAGCATCAAATTGCAACTTTGCCTCTATTTCCTTTTGTTTCCCCGCAGCAGCCCTTGCATCAGATTCTCTGGTAGCATCTTCAAACTGTTTCCATTGCTCCTCCTGTGTAAGAATCTGCTCAATAGTAGGATCTAGAGGCATGTTTTCTTGCAAGTCCTTCTCTGATAGAGTTTCATCTAAATCTGTGTCAATTTCTACCAACTCTTCCTCCACTTCCTTTCCTTTAGTAGCTTCAGCCATGGCATAAAGCACTCCTTGAACTTCTTTGCTTTTCTTTCTTGTGAGTGGGGCTTGTGTAGATGACTCACCCAATGCGGGCATAGGAACAACAGATTCAATTGGAACATCTCCCTCGGGTGTCTCTTCTTCTTCATCAACCACCTCCAACTCTATTTCTTCAACATCCGGAGGAAAGAATTCCAATGGTTCCTTGGAAGGTGCCTTTCTTTTAATCCTCTTATACCCTTTACCTTTCTTGAGGATTGGTCCCCGAGGAGCTTGAGTCCTCATCATCAACCATTGCACACTTCTATCCAAGACTGTTCTTCCCAATTTCTTAATATCAATCGTTTCTTCTTCACTCCAGTCTATTGGATCTAAGTTTTTGGTGCCAATATTCAAAGCTTCATATGAGGGATCTAATACCACTCCATCATCCACCAAACTGTCAGGAATATTATCTTTAATGCCCAGCTCTACCATAAGTGAGACTGGTAATCTCTCATAATTCTTCCTCCTCAAGTCAAATTCATCCTGCCTATCACACCAAAAATCCTCTAACAAATTAAAGTGTCTAGTAAACACAGAAGGTAATAAAGTATACATCTTCTTTTTCGAATCAAAATACTTACGAGCTATATACAATCCCAATTTCAATTATATCAACTCATTACAAACCACCTTAGCCACCTTCAAGTGTTGACAACTATATTCCCCCAGTGTCATAGGAAACTTATGGCATCCTGTCTTGTGCTTCATCCCAAATCTAGCATTAACTCCGATGGCTTGATATACAAATTCCATAAGCACTATTCTATTGTTGCAGCATCTTGGAAGTAAATGAGGATGACCTTCAAACCCAAACAATCTGAAGTATGTAAATTTGGGGTATTGGATGTACCAACTTCCCCATTCAGAAATGGAAGCCATAGCTTCCTAACTTAACCTGTATCCTGCATCTCCACTCAACTGATTGATAACCACATATAAAAATGCATCATTGACTCTTCTGAAGTGAGTCTCAGCAACCTGAAGGGATAATTGATCATAGTGTTCCCATACCTTCTTTTTTCCATCCAAAACTCCCATTATACCTACCCTGTTTAATCTTGGGAAAATCCCCAATCTTGCTGCAGCATAGACCACATATGAAGTCATGAAGAAAGATTTGGTCTATCTAACCCTTGTGAGCTGATCATGTATGGCATCAAAAACAATCATGGACCAATCAAATTGATAATCACCTTGAAAAATCACTTGAATAAAATGAAACATCCATTCCTTGAAATGGAAGGCATCCCTCTTCCCAAACACTCTAGACAACATCAATATTAAATCAGATATCTCCTTCTTGAAGTCTGCCCTCTTTGGCTGATCTGCCAATTTGCTCAAAGGCTTCTTCTCAGTACTTAACCATCTTTTGTTTAAATGAGACTTATTGGAGTCTTTATGCTTACTGTATTTCTCCAATGCCTCAACCTCAGTTAACTACACTAAATTCTTGGGATCAGGAACATTGAATATGTTTTGGAACATCTATGGAGTAAGATCT
>CM021106.1:372486898-372652887 GCA_007115665.2 Sequoiadendron giganteum
TGGTTTCTTCTAATGACTTTCATCATATAAGAAACTATCATGCTTCAACACAATCACTGGCATTCAAGTGGATTATAACTCATTAACCTTATCAAATAGACAATTCAATGCCAAACTCCATATTTCATAAACCTGCAATTCTATTAACTGTAAACAAGATCTGGTACAATGTATCTCTGCAAAATGCTCTCTAAAAATTCTATCTCCTAACACTAGGTAAGCCAATCCAATTCTCAATTAGCCGGCCCTTACAATGTAATACCCCACTGGTATTTATAGAATACAAAAAAGAAGTTCGAACTTTTACTTCTATCTTAGGCTTTCCACCTTTTTAGGAACAATCAACTGTCTTGGAAACTCAGATCAATTTCGATCTTGAGTTCTTACATTACACATTCAGTTTGATCTAACAATAGAAGATAGAACATAGGAGAAAAGAAGATCCCACATCCTTGAGACTGCTAGTGCTGCATGCATGCAACATGCAAGGAAGAAGATCATCATGCATCATGCAAGGAAGAAGAATATCATGCATGCAAGATTGTATGCATGTGATGCTGGATCCGCTATGAACTCATCATAATTGGTGAAGACCTGCTGTAGCATATCCATATCTGGCCCATCAATCCAGTTATCTTCAAATTTGATGCGATCCAACTCAACTACAACAAATTCTTTCATGCTTTTTACCTTGACCAACTCTCTTCCTGCAACTTTTATCTCTTCCTTGACCTCTACAAGTTGATCTATCACCAAGTCTTCTCCATCATCCTGCATGATTCCTTGGAATCTTTCCTTCCATTTCTCTCTAACCTGACTTAACGACATGCCATCTTTAGTCATTACATTCACATCTATTATAGCCATAACCGCTTCCAACTCCTCCAACTGCTCAGTTAAATTATTAACTGCTCCCTAAATTTCATCCTTATGTTTGCTCAAGAAGCCAGTCCTAAACTTAAGGATACAAGAAGTCTTTTCTACAAAATCTTTATTATCATCTTCGAGTATAGATTCTTCTAAAAGAGTAGTTAGAGGCAATGTATTTATCTTCTCCAACTTTTCACTATACTCTTTGTACTCTTCTTCTAACTTCTCGGAGGCCTCAATATATTGATGCATCTCTTTTATTACTCCTTCCACCTCCTTATAGGTTTCAAACCCCTTTTCCAAAACCTCACCTACCTCCCGGTTCACTTTGTCTATCCACTTGTCAACCATCTCCGCCTTACCTCTAACCTGCATCAAATCATCCACCTCCTTTTTGCTTAGCAAAATAGGAGTCTCAATTGCTGCAACCTTTTGTGACCTTGGAGAGGAGACACTTCAAAAATGAATGTAACTGATCTAACTGAGCCTTAATCTCATCTTTCTTTTGTTTGTCCTTGATCATTTTGGATTTTGTCATTGAAGCAACCACATCAATCAAATTCATTTGTTGATTTCTAGTGGGTCTTCCCAAGTTAACCGTACTCAATTGATAGTCTGTAAGATGCATATCCCCTACCTCCTTTTCAATCATAGGCACGACACATTCAACAACTATCTCCCCTTTATCTTTGAGTCTGGTAGAGTGCAAAACTTTAGCCCTCTTCTTAGGCCTTTCCTGTTCAATCTCCTTCATCATGTCCTCCCAATTAAGAGATTGAGGAGGTGTTCTAGCTCTTTTCTGTAGATCTAATTTCAACCAAGTAGGAGCACTAGGAGCCATCATCATGGAAGAAGAAGCAACAACTGTAGAGGATGGCTGAATATGTACCTTAGGTTGAGAATCAACCTTTTCCTTTTCTTGTTGCTCCTACAGTACATGCAACTACACCAACTTCTCACCCTCCTCTCTATCTCTTTGTTCCTGCATCTTCCTGTCTCCTTCTTCTTTTCTCAATCTTTCCTCTTCCAAGGTTATGAGTTTCTCTGCCTTTTCCCTTTCTTTCTCAGCTAGCTGTTTCTTTACCAGCTCTTCAGCCTCCTTTTCTTTCCTTAGAGCTTCAGCCTCTTGTTCTTTCAGTCGAGTCTCCTCTGCAAGCTTCAATCTAGCAACAAGGGCTTCCTTTTCCCTTTGGTTTCTTGCTTTCTCCTCCTTGAGATCATGGATCTTCTGTATCAATTCCAGCTTGTCATTTTCAGCTTTGACCTTGATCTCATGCTCTCGTTGCCTCATTTTCTCCTCCATTGTATCAGCTGCTGTCCTTGTTTCAACTTCTCTTTCCTTCGATTACTGCTGTTGAAGTAGAGCATCAAATTACAACTTTGCCTCTATTTCCTTTTGTTTCTCTGCAATAGCCCTTGCATCAGATTCTCTGGTAGCATCTTCAAACTGTTTCCATTGCTCCTCCTGTGTAAGAATCTGCTCAATAGTAGTATCTAGAGGCATGTTTTCTTGCAAGTCCTTCTCTGACAGAGTTTCATCTGAATCTGTCTCAATTTTTACCAACTCTTCCTCCACTTCTTTTCCTTTAGTAGCTTTAGCCATGGCATAAAGCACTCCTTGAAATTCTTTGCTTTTCTTTCTTGTGAGTGGGGCTTGTGTAGATGACTCACCCAATGCGGGCATAGGAACAATAGATTCAATTGGGACATCTCCCTCGGGTGTCTCTTCTTCTTCATCAACCACCTCCAACTCTGTTTCTTCAACATCCGGAGGAAAGAATTCCAATGGTTCCTTGGAAGGCGCCTTTCTTTTAATCCTCTTATACCCTTTACCTTTCTTGAGGATTGGTCCCTGAGGAGCTTGAGTCCTCATCATCAACCATTGCACACTTCTATCCAAGACTGTTCTTCCCAATTTCTTAATGTCAATTGTTTCTTCTTCACTCCAGTCTATTGGATCTAAGTTTTTGGTGCCAATATTCAAAGCTTCATATGAGGGATCTAATACCACTCCATCATCCACCAAAGTGTCAGGAATATTATCTTTAATGCCCAGCTCTACCATAAGTGAGACTGGTAATCTCTCATAATTCTTCCTCCCCAAGTCAAATTCATCCTGCCTATCACACCAAAAATCCTCTAACAAATTAAAGTGTCTAGTAAACACAAAAGGTAATAAAGTATACATCTTCTTTTTCGGATCAAAATACTTACGAGCTGTATACAATCCCAATTTCAATTGTATCAACTCATTACAAACCACCTTAGCCGCCTTCAAGTGTTGACAACTATATTCCCCCAGTGTCATAGGAAACTTATGGCATCCTGTCTTGTGCTTCATCCCAAATCTAGCATTAACTCCGATGGCTTGATATACAAATTCCATAAGCACTATTCTATTGCTGCAACATCTTGGAAGTAAATGAGGATGACCTTCAAACCCAAACAATCTGAAGTATGTAAATTTGGGGTATTGAATGTACCAACTTCCCCATTCAGAAATGAAAGCCATAGCTTCCTGACTTAACTTGTATCCTGCATCTCCACTCAACTGATTGATAACCACATATACAAATGCATCATTGACTCTTCTGAAGTGAGTCTCAGCAACCTGAAGGGATAATTGATCATAGTGTTCCCATACCTTCTTTTGTCCATCCAAAGCTCCCATTATACCTACCCTATTTAATCCTGGGAAAATCCCCAATCTTGTTGCAACATAGACCACATATGAAGTCATGAAGAAAGATTTGGTCTGTCTGACCCTTGTGAGCTGATCATGTATGGCATCAGAAACAATCATGGACCAATCAAATTGATAATCACCCTGAAAAATCACCTGAATAAAATGAAACATCCATTCCTTGAAATGGAAGGCATCCCTCTTCCCAAACACTTTGGACAACATCAATATTAAATCAGATATCTCCTTCTTGAAGTCTGCCCTCTTTGTCTGATTTGCCAATTTGCTCAAAGACTTCTTCTCAGTACTTAACCATCTTTTGTTTAAATGAGACTTATTGGAGTCTTTATGCTTACTGTATTTCTCCAATGCCTCAGCCTCAGTTAACTGCACTAAATTCTTGGGATCAGGAACATTGAATATGTTTTGGAACATCTGCGGAGTAAGATCTATAATTACATTATTATGTGAATCCATGCATAATCTTGTAGCTGGATTATAAGTACTGGCCACTGTATATATCAACTCCGAACACTGAACTGACAAAGGAAACACAGTGATATGTGCAAGACCGGAGTCAACAATCCTTTGAGTTCTCCCTGTCAAGTTTTCCCTTTCTGCAAAGGTCTCTTCATGTAATTCTTCGAAACTATACTGGCCTAGATTGGTATCTGTGATATCTGACCAGTTTGATTCCACCTTGCTTTGGTACCTTCTTGATCTTTGGTGCAGGCTTTGATGTTCCAGCTGGTTGATTCCTTCGAGCAGCCTCTCCTGACGTTCCTGACATCTCTCAAATCTCCTACAAGCAAACCTCTAATTAGACCCCTTCCAATAAATCATTATAAAACTTGTTTTAAAAACATACCTGTTACATATGTATCGGAGTCGGAGTCGGACAGAAACACAAAATAATCATTTTTACAAGACTGGCGGACTCGGAGCAAAAACCAATATAGGAACTTCAGCTAGTAACAAACGGGCTCGGAGTCGGAGTCGGGGAAGTTATCGGAACCGGGATCGGAATAAAAAAAAGGATTTGGTTTTTCTTCAAATTCCTCTCATTTCATATTCTATTTCCATTCCGCCTCCGCCTCCGATTTGTTTATCGTTACTTCGACAAAAGACTTTCCACAATATGCGGAGCCAGACACAGGATGAAAACGGAACTGATAACCTTTACAAACAAAAATTCTTAAGTTTAAGACCAGTTCCGATCCCGCCTCCGCTAATTATCACATACTTTAATAAAACCTTTTTAGAACTCGAAATCGAAAACGACATAGAAATGGAATTCACATCTTTGGTAAAAACAAACTCTTATGCCAATACCCATTCCAATCCCGCCTCCGCATATGCTAATCATGACATCATCAAATTTATTCATTTTCATCATAACTTCATGATTAAACCTAGGTCGCCATAACATAGCAAAGGAGCTTAAAAACTCTACCCTCATATGACCGTGGGGGAACAATTATATTTTAGAGCCATTTATTTAAAACTTATTGCAGAGACCGACGAAACCCTAATCTAACAAACTTAATAAAACTAGGGCACGGGTTTTAAAACCCTGCCATTCTACCAAACAACGAAACCCTAAATTAAACAATAAACCTAATCTACCTCAACTCACTGTAAAAATCTCTAATCTACCTCACTGTAAATTCTTAATCTAACTTACACCATAATAAAAACCTTTAATCTAATCTAAATCTACTGCAAATCGAAAACGACCCGACGCGATCACGATTAAGTCGTGAAAACGACAATGCCCAAAAATAGAAAGAAACGACACAACAAAATAAAACAACAAAGATAAAAATAAAACTAAAACAAACCAAAACAAGAACCTACTCATTCAATCACATCGTTGATCATAAAATTGCTTAAAACACAATGATTGAACACGCGAACAGATACAAAGCAAAACACAACGAACACAACCACAAATAAAACAACGAACAACAAAAATAAAAGACCTACCTTAAACGCAAACAAAGCCACGCTGACTTTTTGAATCAATTCGCACACAATCCCTTCTCTATCTCGATCAATTCGCTCAAACGAACTCTGCTATTGCTCTTTCACGCTCTCAGACTTGTAATAATAACAATAATAATCGGCTTTAACCCTTAATAAAGAAAAAAAATGTGAATTTCTACCTACATCAACAACCACCATTAATGCATTAAAACACAGTAAAGGCGGAGTCAGAACTGTAAGAGAACAAACACTGCTCTATAGTGCAACTTCCGTCAAAAAGTCAACGACAAAAAAAAAAAATTTAAAAAATGGCGAGGTCGGAACCAAAATGGAAACAGGATCTTAAAATCATAAACTTTCCAAACCTTATTCCCATTCCGACTCCGCGTCCGATAACTAAAAACAAAACAAAAACAAAAACAAAAGTTAAGTAAAAGACCAACCTAATAAAACAAAACACAAAAACCGAGACAAACAAACATTAAAAAGGGAGCGGAGTCGGAATCGGAATTGAATTTGATTTTGCAAATTTTGAATAGAACCATCCCAATTCCCACTCCTGCTCCGCTTCCGCTAAAGAGCAAAAACAAAGGCAAAGAAAAGACCGTCGGGATCAAAACCAAAAATACACCTCAAAAGACCTTTCAAAACCCGATTCAGCTCCGGTTCCACTTCCGACAGAGAAAACAAAGAAAAAAACAAAATACTTGGCAAAACTATACTCCAAATTTTGTTCCAAAAACAACTAAGTACAAAAACACAAAGGGGGACCCATTTTGACCAAGACAAAAGATGGGGTGGTTATGCAAGGCATAACACATAGCCCACAAAAATACACCTCTGTGATTTAAAATCTAGCTTTGTCCTCTTTTCTTTTGGAACATGGACATAAGCCTCACATCCAAAAACCCGGATGTGAGAGTAAGAAATCCTCTTTCCCAACCACTCCTCTTCTGGAATACCAAACTCCAAACGAGATGACGGACTGTGGTTAATCAAGTAAACTGCTGTGTTACATGCTTCTGCCCAAAATTCTTTGTCCAAACCAGCATGGGAAAGCATACATCTAGCTTTTTCGAGAATGGTCCTATTGAGTCTTTCTGCTGCCCCATTTTCTTGAGGAGTATAGGGAACAACTTTAATCCTTCGAATACCATGAGCTGCACAAAAATATCAAACTCCAAAGAACAAAATTCACCTCCATTATCTGATTTTAAACATTTAATTTTGTGACCACTTTGATTCTCAACAAGTGCTTTAAAAAATTTAAATTTTGAAAGCACTTCAAATTTTCTAGAAATCATATAAACCCAAACCTTCCTAGTACAATCATCAAGAAAGGTCACAAAGTAATTAGCGCCTCCATAAGAGGTTACCTCGGTAGGACCAAAGACATCTAAATGCACCAGCTCCAATGGTGTTGTCTTCATGTTGTGTCCATCCTTCAAGAAGCTAACCAGTCTTTGTTTGCCACAAAGACAATGTTCACAAAACTCCAAATCTGCGGATTGAAGACCCGATAATTGGTCTCAGTTGAGCATCACCTCAAGTCCTTTCTTGCTTATGTGGCCTAACCTTTGATGCATAAGAGCCACATCGCTGCCTACAACAGTCAAAGCAGCTCCCACCTCACCAAAATTTTCTGCAACATAGAGGCTGCCAACTTTGTCTCCTTTTGCACTGACCAAATAACCTTTAGTTACTTTCTAAGTATCCATGAGAGTGGTGAGAAAGCCTTGGGTATATAGCTGACTTATGAAAATCAGATTTCTCTTTAATTTGGGAACATGACAAACGTCTTTTAGCAGCCACTTGACTCCTCCAGCTAGCTGCAAAACAACATCACCTTTGCTAACAATTTCACAAGCTTTGTTGTCACCCAAATATACATTTCCAAGATTACCTTCTTGGTAATTTGTGAAGACCTCCGTACAAGAAGAGGCATGAAAAGAGGCACCAAAATCTATTACCCATGAATCTGATTTTGTATCGCTTGTTGATAGTATGAGAATATCATCATCCTTATCATGTGATATGTTTGCTTCACTGTCCAAAACCCTTTCTTGTGCCCTCTTATACTTTCTGCAATCTTTCTTGATATGACCATCCTTCCCACAAAACCAACAACCACTTTCTTTTCCTTTAGACTGTGATCTTCTAGCTAATTTGGACCACTGATTGTGATTATATCTACCTCTATATTGGCTTCTCCCTCTATTTTTGGTGCTTACCATAGTGAGAGCATCACCGGATGAGGGCTCATCATTCTTCCTCCATAAGTCTTCGGAAAGAAGAGTAGCTGAAACTTCATCGAAAACCAACTTCTTGGAGCTTGATGCCGAAGTGCTTATGGCTGTCACAACTCCATCCCAACTATTTGGTAGAGAACATAAAAGAAGAACAGCTTTGTTTTCGTCACCTTGAGTCATTCCAACCGAATTTGCTTGGCTGATCAAAGTGTTGAATTCGTTAATGTGGTTTGCCATTGTGCAACCTTCCTTCATCTTGAGCTTATATAACCTCTTCCTGATGAACACTTTATTTGCAATCAATGCCATAGCATAGGTTTTTATAAGTTTATCCCAAAATTCTTTTGTTGTTTTCTCTTTTGCAACATTGAACAAAAAATTCTCATTTAGCGAAAGAAAAATCGTTGCCTTGGCCTTTTCATCAAGAGTCTCCCAATCTTCGTCTTTCATGGAAGCAGGATTCTTTGTTTTTCCTTCAAGTGCAAGTTTAAGATCTTGCCTAATTAGCAAAGATTGCATCTGAATCTTCCATATCCTGAAGATCTTCCTAGAAAATTTTTGCACCTTCAAATCTTCCATCTTCTAGAAATTCAATTACCAAATTTCCAAAACAGTTGTACACCCAGCTCTGATACCAATTGTAAAATGAAAGAATTGAAAAACGAGAATCCAAATATGCAGAATAGTAAATAACAAAGCAATCAAGCAAAAATAGAGCACACGCTATTTATCGTGGTTCACCACAATAGTGGCTACGTCCACACTGAGCAGGGAAATCTTATTGATATGAAAAGTATGTTTTACATTATGGAATATTGCATATATTAACAAAGACGATCAGCTGAAGAGACACAGGAGAATGGAAGGAAACCAAGAAGACCTTTGGCCTTCAGTCGTTAGCCTTCATTATCTCAACAATTTTTACTCTGTATAGAAGGCGCAATTTTTTGTTTTCAGGAACACTTCTATCTTATTGTTGTTCATATATTTTTGACCAGAAGCCCAATTTTTTACTGAGGAGCGAGTTTTACTATTTAGGAGGACGCTATTCTCCTCCTAGGTGAATCGATTTTTCTCACTGAGGTGATTTTGTGTTGAAGAGGGGCAAATTAAAGCCACAAAAATTGATTCCATGTGAGTTTCTCTTATTTTTTGGGTGATTGGAGGTGAAAAAGGCATCAATTTACAACTTCAGGCCCGGGTCCATTATTGAAAGGGAACAAATTTGCATCTTTGATAGAGGACATGATTATTGGCAAGCCATGGGTTCATTGGCAAGCTGCATTTAATTCTTTGAGGCCCACATTTTTTTGCAAGTATGATCCATATTCACAACCCAATTTTCTACAGAAGAGGCATGATAACCTACAATTTCTTTGCCCAAGCCCACGATTTTGTGTTGAAGGTGTGATTCATATCTTACACAAGGTGTTATTTTCTATTTGGAGGTGCAGAATTTTTTTCAAAATTTATACTTTATAAAGTTTGCAACAAATATTTAGGGTTTCCAAGTAGTTGAAGAGTGTGTGGGCCCAAGTTTCCTTTTGTAGTTTTGTTTTTGGGGAAATTAATCCCACATTGGCAGCCTAGGGTAACTTTTTTCTATTAATATAGCATTGTAGTGTGATTGGTTTTTGTGAGCAAGTCTCACAAGGGGCTATCTTGTTCATGTGCTAGCATGGAGATCAAGCAATGGGATGTATCAAGTTTTGCTACAAAACAAGTTTAATTCTTTTTCAAAAGTTTTTGAAAGCACTATCTTTGAAATTTTGAAGAATTGTTAAGTTATAATGGTTTATTTGAAGAAAGGGAATTTTAGGCAATGGAGTGATGTTTTTCTCACCCATCTTAGTGAGGAGAATCTATTGCCATATTTGTATAATGAAGTTCTTGTTCTAGACACATGTAGTAGGCATACGATTTGGAAAGGATTTAGGGCTAGAGTCTATGGAGTTATTTTTGAGCATATCAATGACGAGGACCTTTTGGATTCACTTTGTCATTTTGAGAGCCCTTATGCTCTTTGGACTTACCTTTGAGAATCATATGGAGATCCTGATACTCTTACCATTTCTCGATGACCCTCCTTCCAATACCAATGTGTCTCTTTGCTCTTCAGAGAAGATAAACCATGCTTGTGATCCTTTGGAGGTTTTTGAGACTTTAGATGAGGTTGTGGTTGCTTTAGAGGTTCTTGATTCTTTGTCAAAGATAGTTGATCCACCTTCATTGAGTACTTGCATCATTCCTGAGCAACAAGATTATCATTGTCTTCCTGATTGGGATTCCTATTGTTGGACATTGGTTCGTTGTTTGTGGAGTCTCGCATTTCAAACTTGGAAGACACATTTGAGGGTATATCCCTTCTATTTGATGATAGTTGTGGTACAACTGTTGTCACTCCATCTTAGTCTCTGGAGAATATTCAGAATCAACTTCCAATGGTACCTTGTTTTTCACCTCCTATTGTGATTAGGCATGTTCCTGATTGGTGTGTGGCATCATCTTTCAAGGTCATGGTGACTCATGAGCAGATTTCAGAGATATTTTCATCCTACATTTGGATTTCACTTGCTAATTCCTATCCAAAATGGGAAGCATCCCTGCATTTGTAATTGGTTTTGTTTCTTCCAAAATGGAGACAAGTTGTTTATCTACATTGGATCATGTTTTGTCTACCATTTTTGCAGGTGATTACACATTGTGGGGGGCTACATAGTCTCTCTCTTTCCCTCTTATGGGGGGGCATTGATTGTATATACATGATGTATGTAGTCCTTTGGGGGTGTGATTGAGTCCTCCATTCATGCATCATTTTTTGTTTCATTTTTTGTCTTTTCAAGAGGGGTTTTTTCCCACAGGGTTTTTCTCCTTTTCTTCGATTGTGAAAGATTTCCTTTTTGTATTGTAAATGGGTACCTAACATGGTTGTGTAGCTAAGACCCATACTGCATCTTCAGTATGCATAATAATCTCCCTAAGTTGAACTTAGGGGGTGTTAGGGTAAATATGATTTACCATGCTTAAGTTTACTTAGGCATAATTATGCATTTAATTATCTAGGTGGTTTTTTCCCGTGTTGGGTAGTTTTCTCACCCGTCACACATTTCCATGCCTTTATAAAGTACTATTGTATGGTATGAGAATTATCTCAATATATTCACTCTTTTTTGGTGAAATAGTTGTGCTTCTCTCATACATTGTGAAGGTTTTGGTTGTAGATGGTGCTCCTAGGAGGTGGTTGACACCAACATCATATGTTCCTAGCCGTACAATTTTTTTATCAATGTTTATTAATATTCCTCCTCAAAATGTTTATGAATCACAAGATCATAAAAAATGTGTGATAGTGCTACATAGTCAAATTCAAATGAAAAGCACAAGTAGAATCCATATACACTTTAAGGAAAATGTAATCCCTAATTCCTTGAAATTGACATTGCAAAATGATGAACCTATACCTACTTGCAATCTAGTTTTTGTTCATCCCTTCAAAGATCTAGCTATATATTGTGTGTACATTCTAGTAAAATATAAGGTTCATGACAATAAAATCCAAGGTTGTCTTGAAATTTAATATAGACATGATTAATGTAGCCAAAAATGAGTAGCTCCGTTTTTATGAAATTCAAATATTACTAAAAAATATGGTGTAGGAAGTCGAGTTAAGGCTCCCATTTTTCATTCCACTATTCAAATGAAATAATTTAGGAGACAAGTTATATGATTTTGGAGACCTATTAAGCTGGAGCTTTCAACTGTTAGCCACAACATGTTTGATTTGAATATGAGAGAGTTGTATCTGTGGCATGATTTAGTAAATATTTTTGTAGTCAAAGCATAGTGGCACACACACCTAAAGTAGTGAGACAAGGTGGTGATGGTAATGACAATCACAAAACTTAACTGTGGTGGGAGCATAGATTTTTTGTAGAAACTTAGCAAAACAGAAGATGTTAACAATAAGATATGAAACAAACATAAATAGGGTAATTATGGGAATACATAATAGATGGTATAGTCGCATTGTCACTATGTCACAAAACTAACAAATGTATAATGAGTTAACATGTAGTTAAGCTCAATCACTTTGCAACACTCAAAGTTGCTTTGCTCACCACAATTGTAGGTGTTGATCTATAAATATTCAATGAGATCCAAGTTTTCAATGGTATTGCTATCACAATGGATGCACTCCTCACATACTCCATTATGTGCATGCTCATCATCATTGTCTATCACTTTCACTAGTCCAAATATCATCACTATTATTACATTCATCATCTCCATGCTCCTTACTAAAAGAAAACAAACTCAGATTAATTAGCAATGTGCTTCACTCAAATCCACTTTTTTATTTACATACAAAGTATCTTTAAAATTAAAATGTAAATAAAAAATTATACAATCTTCGCCTTTCTTTAACGCATAAAAATAACTCTACTTTGAATATACTCTACTCTACTTAATGATCAAACTATAGTAATTAACCTATCCTTTTGAACCATAATACATGTTTTCCCATTAAACTAAATAATATATAAAAATAAACTTTTAAATGAATTCGAAGCTCCACATTACCAATTTATTGCAAATGAGGGTATGGAAAACTACCTTCTTAGCAATCTCATTGCCATGAATCCAAATAAGATTGGTAATTTCGCTATTGAGTAATAGTTTTCAAGCTGAGAAGATCCATCTGGCAACTGCCACACTATAATATATATATGACAGCATATGCTTCTTCTTCTTTATTGATTTCTGTCTTTCTAACATACATAGCAACTTGTGTAGCTTCTCTGTAGCAAAACATGGGACCCAAAATTTATTTACTATAGTGACAAACAAAACCTGCACTTCTCAAGTACTGAACTGTAGGCCTCTATTTGTCTACACTCTTACAGTCCGTCAAGTTATGAAGATTACGTTTCTCTTCACCAATTCAATATAGAATTTTTTTGTATATCTTCACCAACTGAATACAGAATTTCTTTGTAGCGTTGAAAGGGGGGGCTGAGTTACGTAAGCAGCAGGGGTGTAAGGGAGGAAGTGAGTACCAGTTGCAGGGTAGTTAGTAAGTGTAAGGCAGTTAAATTCGAGTACAGGACGGTGTAGATTTGTTGCATTTCTGAACTGGTGGAGTGAATCTTCGGGAAGAAACTCCCACGTAGGAGTATCATTCCTATTTTGCAATCGATGTTCTGTTCTTATTAAAACACTCACCAACCAGAGATCCAGTCGGAAAATAAAGATATCGATAAAATTATGCTGTTGGATTTTTGTAAAATATTATTCTAGCATTTGCATCTAAAGGAAGTTCAAGGATTATGCGGATAGAAAATTATATGTATGTTAATTAATGGATAGGTTATATATAGTGTGAGATTTGAGCTTGAAACAAGTTTCATGTCTTCAAATCTCTATTGAGTCGTCCGAAAACAAGTTTCAGCTGCCTGTTAATGGTAAACCAGCTATTCTTTAATAAGCAAAAGCCTCCAAATATCAGATAAAAACCTTCAAAATCTCACTTATCACATAAAAATCAGATAAATATTGATTTGACAAATCGATGGGAACATTCTATTTTCATTTGTAGTGTTTTTATCAATTTGATGGCAACTTTCTTTATTCATTTGCATTGCTTTATGTTTTAAACATGTATGCAAATATTTCATAATGAAATAATACTTAATTTCTTTAAAGGAAAAAAATTATATTTGTCTAAGTTTGTTTCATCCCATTATTTAGTACTTATTATTGATTGTTTAATCCAGCCACATGCAACTAGAATTTGCAGTGCATCCTTGCACAAACACATACTCTCTAACATATTAACAAACATATTAACAAACATATAGTTTTCTATTGGTGTAATCCTTGAACCTCCTTTAGGTGCAAGTATCGGTATGTTACAGAGTATGTGTATGTGTATGGGTGTGTATGGGTGTCATGTGCTAAAAATTCTATTTGCATGTGGTTGGATTAAACAATTATTAATAAGTGCTAAATAATGCAATGAAATAAACTTAGTCAAATCTAGATTTTTTCCTTAAAAAAAAATAAGTATTATTTGATTTTGAAATATTTGCATATAGAATTAAAAAATAAAGCAATGCAAATGAAAAAAGAAAGTTGCCATCAAATTGAAAAAATATATTGCAAATGGAAATAGAATGTTCCCAACTTCCCATCCATTGACAAATCAATATTTATGTTGTTTTTACATGATAAGTGAGATTTTGGAGGCTTTCACTGATATTTTGGAGGCTTTCACTGATATTTTGAAGGCTTTTACCATGAGACTTGTTTCAAGCTCAAATCTCACACTATATCTAGCCTATCAGCTTACAATTTAATATAAGTTAAAGATAGCATTTGTGTTATGTTGTTCTTTTAACAATATTATTATGTTGAAATGGTTTTTTTTTCTTCAAATACTAATAAAATGTGATTATAAGAAAGAGTTAAATTAGGCTTTTTTTTATAATCAATTTATAATTTTCTTTGCAATGATTTCTGCCTTTGATGAAAAAAATTCTCACACAATCAAAGCCAGAAATCATTGGAAAGAACATTATGGATTGTGGAAACTTGATATCTTCAATTTATAATTGTTTATTTGAGGTTTTGAGTTGGTATTAAATAGTTTCTATGTTTATCATAATATATTGGATATTTGTATACATCATAGTTAAAATAAGTTTCCTATATCTATTAAAAAGTATGTTTTAATACAATAAAACAAATATTTATGTGTTTTCACAATAAATATTTATATGTTTTTGCAATATGTTGTCTTTTGTGTGTTGTGTAATTATAACATGTTTTTTATGATCTTATTACATCTAAATCTAATCAATATTCATCAAATGTGGATTTTATTTAAAATCAAAAGAATTCATGTGCAAATATTAATAAATTTATTTACTTAAATCAAATTCATTCAATTTTCAAAGCTTATAAAATATGGATAAATGAAAGCCTTAACTGTAAAGATCACCTCATATTGACCCCCCTTTTTAATCGAGACCTAAATTTTAATGGATTGTTGGCAGTATTTTAACATTCAAAATTCAAATTGTAAATGCCAACTATCAGGAGATCTAATTGTTGGGAAAATAGAGAAATGCCTATAAATACCTAGTCTTTTCATCATGTCAAAACTAGAAAGAAAAATAAAACAAAAGAGATAACATTCAAACAAGTAAAACTCAGATTCTTGGAGCAGCATTATTTGAGATTGCAAGTCTTCAAATCCATTTTCAGAATTTGATCAAGCTTTATCACATGATTGAAGGTTGAAGTTTATGGAAGAGCATGATGGATTCCAAGATTGAGAGATGCATTTGGCCACTTCCCTCCACCTAATGACTTGTTTCCTCGGTGCTCTCATCTTCAAGTTTCATTCTACTTGCAACCTAAAGCAAGCTATCATTGCATTTTCATATTTATTTAGGGTGTTTTGACTTCTCCCTAATTGGATCTTATCATTGTCATTTAGGAATCATACTCTAACACACATGAGTAGGGTTTCTACTCATTTAGCTCATAACAACCTTAGATGCACATAAGGTTAGGGCTCATACACTATATATTAGATATTTGGCTATTTGTTGAGGTTTAATTACCCAAACAAAGGTTTGATTGAGGCAAAACCCCAAATAGCCACCTAAATAATTTCTTTTATAGATTTATTATAGGTTCAGATCTGAAGATGAAGATTTACAAGTACAGGAATAGAGACTAGACAGAGGGTTACGTGATCAAAACTTGAAGCTTTGGAAAGGCCTACAAAGACCCAGTCACCCAAGGGTGACCCAATCCTGCTACAACATTCAAATCCAACTTTTGGTGATAGGTACACATCAATCTGCACTTTCTAGATCCACTTGTAGAGCCTTTTTTTTTATTATCTTCAGAAAATTACATTTATCATATTAGGTCATTTATTCTTATTAGGTTAATCATTTCAAGTAATTTCTAAATCATTCCTAAGACTTAAAAATATGTAGATTTAGGTTTGATTGACTCACCTTGGAGGTTGAAAATCAATCTATACACCTTGTTGATTTGCATCATTCTGAAATCTTAGAAATGATGGAATGTACCCTAGGTCATGAGTATTAAACTTAGGGTTTACCACATTTTTATGTTTTATTTTGGTGAACCCAACATTTGACATCATAGCTTTTTGATTTGGTAGTCTTTCAAACCATAGATCTAAGTTTTGCATCATTATGTTTTATATTTCTCATTTAGGGTTGCATATTGCATCATAAAAAATTATAAAATCCAAAAATATTGCATTCATATTGCATCATAGGCTGCATTGTAATGTGTTTCAGTCATTTAGATTATATTTTCATTTCAAATTTGCATATAAAAAAGTGTCATTTTGTTCCAAAATTGTCATACTTTTGTATTTTCTTAACATTGAAAAAATTCTAAAAAACAATCGCAATCAAATATGTTTGTAGATAGGAAAATTAAACCTAAAGAACATCATAAACACTCAGCTTTTAACTATTTAAAACCCTGAACAAGGACCGAGTCACCCTTGGGAAACCTTGTCCTTGTACAGGGGTGTCAACAATTTTTTTTGCAATTGTCTATCTTTGTGTTTGCATTCTATTTTTGCTAGTTGCATTATATTTCTGCTGGTAAACATTTGTTTTGAAATTATGGAATATCACTATTGCATGTTAAACAAAGTTTTCATTTTTCTTAGGTTAATCAAAATTTTGAAAAAAAATCACTTTTTAGTAATCAACATTTTTATATTTATAGGACAATTGTTTACATTCTCTTAATCATTACATAATCTAGGTAGATTAGATTTCATTTTACACACTCAAAGCCCTAGATTGTTACAAAATATTACAAAACTTATCACAAACTCATAAAATATTAGCAGAATCAATTCTAAACCTGGGTTAAAACACAGTTGATCCTTGTTAACCAAGCCTCTAAAACTGACACTTTTGAAAAATCCATGATACTAGGACCCAGTCCTCCAAAACTGGACTCAAAACATAAAAACAAGTTGTCATTTACTGTCAATTTTTGGGTCTATAATCTGATTTAAATATTAGTGGCACGTTTGTAAACCTATTTTTAACCTTGGTTAGCTTAAACATGCATTGGAAATTAATGCTTAATCTTGGAGAAAGCATAGTCATCTAATCATGTCAAATCTCTTTTTACAAGTTCATTGTATACCTCTTATGCCCTTTAGTTGTGATGACTTTGATATGTTAGATGAATCCCTTGAGGACTTTATCTCACCAAGATCATCCACTAAGGCTTGTAACATCCCAATCCAACAAATAAAAATCAATGTAATCACACCTCAATTTATCATTTATCCACCTTCACAACAACCTCAAGTCCAAAATAAACTAGTTCTCATCATAGGACCACCTCAAAACAAACCAAAACCTCAAGGTAATATCTTAAGTTTTACAAATTATCTCACTAGCAATCATGTGTCTCAGCAACCAAGTTACCAGATAGTTTCTCATACATATAACACCAGGAACAATAGGCAACCAAGACAAACACAAAGCACTTCTACATTGATATCACTTCCACAACCTATTTTTCCTAGTGCCCCTCATTTACCTCCACAAAGTGGAAAGGAGTATGATCTTTTGGAACAAATCTGTAACACCCCTGCTAAGATTTCTCTATGGGATCTCATTCAAACATCACTTACCATAGCATGCTTCAAAATGATTTACAAAAAGTTGTGGTCCCTCCTAGTGCACAACTAGATAATGTAGAAGCCCTAATTCAAGGTATGAAGTTAGTCAATGTTAATATTCCTTTTCATCAAAGTGAACTACCTCCATTAGAGACACAAAAGAAAAATGATGCTTTAATGATATTAGCCATTATCAATAATATTGGGATTAGACACACTCTTGTGGATAATGATTAAGGGTTGAATTCTTGTAGTGTGAATATTTTGGATAGAATTGGAGCGAACAAGACTAAAATTCAACCAAATTATTTGTCTATATGTGGTTTTTCTACAGGAAAACAACTACTTGATGTCATAACATTACTTGTGAAGGTAGGTAAAGCTACGTTACAAACTCCTATCCATGTCATGCCTCAAGAAATTTCATACAATATTCTCCTAGGTAGACCATGGATTCATGAAATGAATGGAGTTCCCTCAACACTTCACCATCTAATGAAATACATTTACAACAACAAGGTTTACATGATAAAAGTCGATTGAAAATCTGAAAATTATTTGCAAACAGAGAAAGGATCTTCCTTTGAGAACATGAACACCAACCTCTAAAGTAGAACCCTTGCAACATGAAGAAAAATATGATGTAATCTTGTTGGAAGATGATTGGGGTTCCTTGGATTTCACACCTACATTCATGGGAGAGTATGAATACATGTAAATGACATCAAAACAAGGATAAGAAGTGACATTGGTGTCAACGTAATGTACAATGAGAACATCAAAATCATCTGAATCCACCACTTCTAGAAAATGTGAGGATATAAGCCATATATCCACTTATGATGACACCAAATATGAGAAACCACCTACTTCAGAATAAATGGAATCCATGTATGGAAAAGGGTATCAACTGCTGAAACAATCTAGATATAGTAGAAAAGGATGTGAATTGAAAGAACAAGTTATTTGAGTTCATATAGATCCTAACATACAAGAGATGACAAGAGGCCTTAGTTATTGTCCTTCTAAGATAACAATTTAAGAATCAAGAAGACCTTTAATTAATTTTAATGTTATCACACAAGATCCTCCTAAGACAACTCTAAAGCTGGAATATCCTAAATTAATAGATACCACAGGAAGTGATATGTCGTTGGACACCTTTCAAAATGATGAGTCCCTAGAATAATTCTTGGGAGCTTATGACACTTTTCCATGTTACCATCATAATTGAAGATCCATATATTGTTTAAATGGTAAAGGATACTTTGGTGAAGAGACAAATTTGGAACAAAAATAATCTCAACAAATCCCTAATATTCCAAATCAAAGTGCATTAATTATAGTCCATATACCATCAATATACCAATGGACTTATCTAATGAGGAAAAATTGATCCATATTGGAAAGTGTCTTGATGAGGATGAGCAAGAATATCGCACAACATTATTACATGATTTTCCTAAAAAATTGTTTGGACTTAGATATGCCAAGTATTGACCCTAAGATTGTCACACATAACATTGTTCTCAAGGAAAATGTTAAACTAGTAAGAAAAAAAATACACAAGATGAATCCTAAGATAGCATTATTGGTTAAAGTTGTGTAATACCCCTCCATTTTGCTTTCTGATTGGTCTGATTGGTCAGTGTGCCTTTGTGTGGGTATGTTGCTTTGATGAGTTTCTAGTTATTCGGATGTTATCTTTATGTCATGCTTTGGATTAGCATAGCAGTTATTTGAATTAAAGATGATTATGCTTTGAATTATATTAGCATGTTAGAATTGTCAGTTATTTGCAGTGTATTGGTGAAGGGGACGATATCGCATCACTCGCTTGCGAGCACCCTGCGATCCTATGATTTCCTCTTCACGGTGTTTATTTTATGTTGGATATATTATATGTTGTGGTTACTTGATTTGCAGGTTGACAAGTACAGGACATCGACTCCACCTGGTTTCTTAGGTTCGAGCATGTTCAATACCCAACGGTATTCGATTGGGAGATAGTAGCTAGGTTTTCGTGTCAGGTCGTCACCCTAGTCCTTGTATGTTGTTAGTTGTTTGTCAAGTTGTGTTGCTTTGGTTTTTGTGCCCTCTCTTCGTTATTTAATTGCAAATTATTGGGTGATTTAAATGGCTTAATGTATTTAAGTTGTTGAATAAGGTAAGCTGGAATTATGTTGAAACATAATTTATTTATTATTAATTTAATTTAATTAATAAATAATTTAATCGTTGATTAAATCTATTTATTAATTAATTAAATTTATGTTGTTGAAAGAAGTTAATTTACCTATGTGGAAGTTATTGATTTAATTGTTGAAATTGAAATTAAGAAAATGCATGAAAGTCAATTTGGAATTTGAAAATTCAAAAATTGAAAGAAATTAGATATTTTTCCATTTTCTGTTTTCAAGAATTTATTAGGGTGGTTGTTGAATTTTCAAGGTTGAATCCTTATGTTTGGATTTGGCTCTCAATTTTTGGATCTTGGAGTTTTTGGAAAGATTGAATTTGTGTGAGAAAGAATCTTTCAATTTTGTGGGTTTTGGTTTGGAGTTGTGAAATTTGTTGATCTGAGGAGGGAATCAAAGGAAGGAGCTAAGCATTGTCTGGATCTTCTCAAGGTCTTGGATTATCAGGTTCATGTTTATAGTTTTAATTGTTTTTGTAAATTCATTTATAAATAATTTGTTGTTGGGATGCATGATTGAAGATTCAAACCTGTTATTGTTGGAACCTCCATGTTAAATTTTTTATCAAATCTTAAACCTATGCTCTTGTTTTTGTTTGTTCAAGGAAAGAAAAGAAAACCCCTCTTGGAAATAAATTTCTCCATGAAAAGAAAATGGTATTCTTGGTTTGAAAATGGTCTTTAAATCTTTGTTCCTCAATTAGTTATATAAATTCTTTGTAAAAAAAAAAAAATATATATATATATATATATATACTTCTATATATATATATATATTTATTATTTTGCATATTAATGTTTTAAAGAATTAAACCCTGGTTTCCTTTTATTTTTATTTTTAAATTGGATTAGTTGAGAAAATCCGCAGGGAAATAATTTAAAGAAAAAATTAATTAAAGTTTTTTTTGGTGGGGCTCAACCCCCACCGCACCTCCCATGGAGGTGGGTGGAGGGAGCCATGCCCAGCGCACTCCCCACCCTCCCCCGACACACTGTTCCCCTCCCCGTGGCCCGCACGGGCTGTGCAGGCCGCGCCACCATGGTGGGTGGCCGGTGCTGCCAGCGTCGCCGCGCCCGCTGCAAACCCTAGCCGCCACTCCATCCACCGCCCACCTCCTTCAATCCGCCTGCGCCTTCCTCCACCGGTGGTGCTGCCTCCTGCGGCCGCCCCACCCTTAAGCTGCCGCCTGGTGCTAACCCGAGCCACCCCCTACATAAGTGAAAACTGCGGCTGGTGAAATCCGCAGCCGGTGGAAACCACGGCTGGAAAACTTCCGCCCTTGCCCTAAAACGTGGGCGCGTGACCTGAGGTAGCCGCCCATACTTTTTGGTTGGCGCACGGCCCAAGGGAAAAGAATTAAAAGAATAAAATAAATAATATTTATTTTAATATTATTATATTATAATATTAATTTATATATTAATATTTATTTTAATAGCATATATAATATTATTTGGTTATATTATAATATTAATTTATTAATGTGTTATAATTAATTATAATATGTATTAAATAATTAATGCTATATTATACAATAATATAAGGTTCTATGTTTTGGTGTTTTTTGGAAATTGAGAATATATTTTATATAATTTTGTTAAAATATATGATTGAAGTTGTGGAAAAAATCAATATGCATAGGAAATTATTGATTTTCTTATGGCACAATTTAAGTTTAATTGGGGAAATGGGAAATACATTAACTATAGTTAAATTATTGTTTTGGTTGGTAAATAATATTTTATGGGAATAGTTTTGATTTAAAATAAAATATTTTTCAAGTCAAGTTAATTCTAAATGATTACATTGAAACGAGGAACAAAATATTTATTTTGAAGCAATGTAATTGTTTTATATGTGGAACTGGTTAATCTTCATTATTTAAATGCAAGTAGGGAAGTTAAGTAATTTGTATTAATTTCTCCCTGATTGGAAAAGACGTGTTTAAGTTCAATTTATTTAATACAAGAATTACTTAATGAAATGAGGAATGGATTGAGAATATCCAAAGGTAGTTGATTTCTTATGCCTTCAGTGAATATTCCCTTCGTACTCTTGTTTGGGGAAATGGGTTAAAGGTGTGTTTTATTTGTAAGCCTTGGAGATGGGATTTTCAGTTCTGTGGTTGTCGTTTGTAATGTGTGCCTCCTTGTCAAGAGCAGTCAGGAGCAGTTTTGTTATTGATGTTACCTCCAGTATTTTGGAGAAGGTTTCATCTTTGTCACCTCTTGAGAAAGGAGAGGTCGTGCTATCTTGTTTGTTGCACCTTGGTTCCATAGATGTTTGTTTGGATGGTGTGTGTGTGTCGTCATAGAAGAGTGGCTTGTAACGGGGGCCAACATACGAAGTGGTGCCAGGATAACTTGTTGTAAGTGATTTAATCAAGTGATAACTAAAACAATACTTAGAAGCTTAGGACTAACTTCTCACTAATCAAGATTTTAATGCCTCACTCATGGACCTAAGTGCTCGGTTAGGCTTGGGATGAGATGGGAAGGCTTGGAATGGCAAGGTCATCTATCTTGTTTGTACGAAAGGTATTTGGCTCTGCATGAGTGAGTATGGGGGCCGGGATTGGCTAAAGGTCACCAGGATAACCTTTTCTCGTGGGGGCCGGAGCCGAGGAAGATTCCCAAGGATAACCCATGATGAGCTGTGTGATGACACTCTGTCTAGGACAACAATTGGTTCTTGTTTATTTTGGGTATGGTTTCCTTGACATACCTGATGTGACCATAGTTGGTATTCGATCTTGTGGGTATGGTTTCCTTGACATACCTGATGTGACCATAGTTGGTATTCAATCTTGTGGGTATGGTTTCCTTAACATACCTGATGTGACCATAGTTGGTATTCAATTATTATGTGTATGGTTCTCTTAACATATTGTTCTACTTTATTTCTGGAAGCAATGTGACCATGTAGAGTTGTCCTTGTGTGTTACTCGTGATGCTCTTGAGTTGTACTTTTGGTGTACTTATGTTGTACATATGTGGTACTTGGGTTGTACTTGTGATGTGCTTGTGTGGTACATGTGATTGGATGTGTCAGTTTGGTTTAGTGGTGATTTAGCCTATGTCTAGAGGTAGATGGTCTTGGCTAGGATTCCTTGTTACTATCTCCTAGCACGGGGAGTGGGCCTTTGGGTTCCACTTGGTTGGGTGGCTTGCACCTAAATCCATTGGGTTCTATCTTCATGTTCTTGTGGATGAGGTTTCTAGTTGGAGAGCTCGTGGGATTCAATTTCAGTTCTTGCTTTATTCCTTTCAGTTGATCTTGTATTTTACCCCTCATCTGTTATCGAAGGGGGAGTTGTAACTGTAACCTTATGTATTGGACTTGCCTCATTCGGGGAATGAGAGTTGTAATTGTAATATTTAATTATGGATAAACGGATTGGACAACTATCTTTATACTTGATGTAAATTATCTTAATTGGAATGTATGTGTTTAATTATTGTTTAAATAATTGACATGGTTTATATTCATGATGTTGTTGTGGGTTGTTAAGTAGATTCAGTCTCGTAACCTTAAGGGATGGTTGCATTGGGAAGTGAACTTGTATATTAATTATACTTTAAAAAAAAAAATTAGCCTGTTTAAGTAGTTGTTTGTAACATCCTCTAGGGTTGTGTGGTGGGGCGTTACATGTTGAGATTGGTGTATGTGCAGGATCATCATGGAAAAAACAAGCCCTTAAGTGGCAATGAAAATTCAAAAAATCAGAGTTAGGCAACTTGACGTAAAAATTTGAATAAGTTATCTATATTATTTCAAAAATATATAAGAATAGAATTTGTATAAAATTGAATGTATTTTCTAAACTACTAGGTTTTTTTTTTTTTTAAATCTATTTGGTGAAAATTTGAAATTTCAATGCAGTAGTACTTAAATTTTAGGGAAAAAATAAGAAGTAGGTGTCTATCTGACCACCCTAACCACAATAAAATGATAATATTTTTTTATAAGATTTTAGATATAACTAGAGGACTCATGTCCGGATGTGATGGGCATATTTTTTTGTAATTTTTTTCCAAGTAAATAATTAATTATGATTTTTTTATTAGAACTTTTAAAAAATATAAAAAATTGTATGTCTAACCACCTTAACTTGGTCAAAACTTCATCAAATTCAATTCTTTTTTTAAATCTTATAGTATGAAAAGCATAGAATGTGATGCATATTTTGGATTCAAAAAATGTGATACCGTTTGAAAGCTATAGATTTTTTTCAATCAGCCTATCAATCAACAATTTAGTCATAATTCAAATAGAAAATGAATAATAATTATTTATTAAATTCAAAGTAAACCATAATTTGTATTGGTGGAAAGTTGAGAATCTCCTTTAAAAACCCTTTTTGTTTCATCAATTTGGGGTAAAAAAAAAGTTGTCAGCCACATGGGCTATCATATCACTTACATATCGCCACTTTTTGGCCCATCATGATCCTGTACATACCCATTGAAAATCTCTTAGAAGTTGGCTTCATCCACCCCATTGATTATTCCCCTTGGATATCTAATATTGTGGTAGTGGCAAAACCTGATAATCATATTAGGATGTGTATGAATTTTCATGATCTCAATAAAGCATCTTTAAAACATGATTTCCCCTTCCTAATATTGATATGATAGTGGATTTAACAGCAGGACATGCATTATTATCATTCATGGATGGATTTTCAGGATATAACCAAATTTTCATCAATCCACAAGATCAATATAAAATAGCTTTTACCACACCTTGGGGAACATTCTATTGGGTTGTTGTGCCTTTCAGAATGAAAAATGTTGAAGCAACATATCAAAGAGTAATGACGTTAATATTTCATGATTTTATACATAACATCTTAGAATATTATGTTGGTGCAATTTTGGATAAGTCTATAACTCGTTAAGACCACGTCAAAATCCTTTAACAAATCTTTAAAAGAATTCACAAGTATAACATAAGATTGAACTCAAGGAAATGCATCTTTTGTGTGGATAGTGGAAAATTGTTGGGTTTTATAGTGTCACATAGAGGCATCAAGGTGGAAACAAAAAGATTGATGCTATAATAAACATGCCACCCCCTAAGAATATTTCTCAATTGCATAGCTTACAAGGCAACATTCAGGCTATCTGCGATTTTGTTCCATCATTGATGGATTAGACTCTTCCCTTTACCCAGCTCATTAAGAAGGAATCAAAATTCAAATGGAATTAAGATTGTCAAAAAGGTTTTGAAATTTTGAAAGATTACTTAGCCAATCCTCTCGTCTTGCAACTTTCTATTCAAGGAAAACCTTTTATCCTTTACATATCTGCATCAATCATGCTCTTGTTGCATTATTGGCTCAACAAGATGAGAATGGAAAAGTGCATCTTATCTACTACCTCAGTCGAACGTTGATTGATTATGAAACATGTTATACAACTATAGATAAGTAATGTTTGGCTCTAGTATTTTCCACTAACAAATTGAGACATTATTTGTTAAGTGCAGAGGTACATGTCATGATGAAATTTGATCATTTACAACATATCTTCACTAAGACAGATTTGTCAAGGCACTTAGTTAAGTGGGTTATGTTATTAAATGAATTTGACCTTAAGTTTGACTCCCAAAAATTAATCAAGGGTCAAGAATTGATCAACCATTTAGCTAATGCTCCTTCACCATTAGCATCAAGCCAAACCATGAATCATTCCTTGATGAGATGTGTTGAAGATAGATGACAATGAAACCTGTGAGTTTTATTTTGATGGAACTCTAAGTGTTGAACTAGTTCCAAAGAGGGATTCGTATTGATAACACCTTTAGGAAATCCTATTCCCTTATTCTACTGTCGAAACTTCATTGTAAAAACAACAGTACAGAGTACGAGGCCCTTATTGTTGTGATATGTTAGTGTAGGTTTCTTATTTTCCTTATGTTAGGGATATTTATTTTTCCTACACACATTATTAATCTTGCTTAGGTTATATTAGAATGGTTAGGATGAGGACATGTGGCATAATCCATCAATCACATGTGTCACTCACACCGACCTTTGGGTAATTGAGCCTCACACCCTCTTTTGGATTCCTATGCCACATCTCATAACCATTTCTTGTATTTTCCTAAGTAGGCATAACCATGTAATATGGCATTTACCAAGTAGGTAAAACTCCCACCTATTTTAGGCACTTGGGAGTTATTACTTCATTTGGAATTATCTACCATTATTTTTCTATATAAACAACACTGACCCCTCCCCTTGGCTGGTAATATGGAATGTTAGTTCAGTGCTAAGGGAGTGCTAAGTTTATTCATCTCTAGATCTCTTTTCTTGCTTTCCTTTAATCATTTTGATCTTGGGTGATTTCACAACCAAATCTAACAGGATGTGTGTGGCCTTGTCCTTAGGTGTAAATCACATTCATATATTTGGTGATTCTCAATTGATCATTAAATAAATAAATGGGTATTATCAATAAAAACATGTTAAAATATCACAATATAAAGTCCTCACAATGACATTGATAGATCATTTTGAATCATACACTATTTACAATGTTCCACAAAAGGATAATCAACACGTAAATGTCATGGCAAGCACTACTTCTCTTGTGTGTCTCGAAGATTCTTCTAAGGACTTCACATTCATTGTCCATACTCTCACAAAACCATAAATAGATTAAATGATGAAGGAAAAATTAGTTGCCAATATTGAAGCCTCCAGTGAATGGTATACGTCAATCATTACTTTTCTAAAAGAAGGTATCTTCCTTGAACCAAATACTAGGAACACTAGAGCTCATATTTGGAAAATTGTAGCTTGATATATAATCCTAGCAGAAATGTATATATGATCATTTGATGGTCTTCTTCACGTCGATGTCTTAAACAATCCAATATCCCTATAGCCCTTGAGGAGTCTCATGCGGGTGCTTGCGAAGGGAATTTTGGAGGAAGATCATTAGTTCAAAAGTTAATCTGCATAGGATACTATTGGTGAAACATGGAACAAGATTGTTTTGATCATGTTAAGAAATGTTTGTATTTTTTGAAAAGGTCTTATTGTTCTAGTAGTCCTAGTAAATGCCAATTAGTTTTATTAACATATGATTTTTTTTTATATTAGATGAACTAATTTAAAAAGCTATATGAACAAGAGGAGAGGGAGCCACTAGTATTTATGTGTCAATTTTTTTAAATGTTTGGCTTACATGCAAAAAATTAATACATAGAATCAAGATATGTACAACTTGCAATGTTTATTTTAATAATAAAATAAAATAAAAATATTCACAATGGTGCTTTTACAATGAGAGAAAATCAATAGTTTTGATGATAAGAATGTGTTGAGATCTAGTTAAATGATGGTAATGAAATAAATTGTAATATTGTATATTTTTATTATGCAAGTTTCTTTTCATGTTGATCATTCTAATATTCACCTAGTTCTTGTGAGTGAACCATACAAAACTGATTTTCAAACTACTAAGTTTTGTTGTAGTCAGTGTGTTATTTTATTGATATTTATTGAAGATTCTTGAGGCTAGTCACCTTTCAAGTAGTAAAATGACCTTTATCATTTCATTAAATAGATTTTATGACAAGCACATACATAGAAATGTCCAAAATCATATGTGAACAAATAATTTTGATGACAAAAATGTGCTGAAATCTTATAAATATTGATTGTGAAAGAAATTTTTAAAAAACTTGATTAACTTTCATTTACTAAATCTAAATTTAAAATTTGTGCAAGGTTATAGATGACAAAAGGAAATTGTAAGTACAACACTAGCTATTATTATATGTTCAAATCTCACACTTTTAATGACTTCAACCAGGTCATGTCTTAAATTTTATTTAGAACTATCTCATAACAAAGATCTTTACTATTGTAGGGGAAAGCCTACGGAGTTATACTTGACATTCTTTACTATAATATGGGAGAGGACCCAGTATTTGAGCACCCTAAGTCCGCACTTCTCAAAATCCTACGTGGAAATTTTAAATCTCCCAATTTTCTACAACAACTTACTTGGCAGGTCCCCTGCTTATAACTAAGGCTTCAAGGTCACATCATCAAATATCATGCCACATCAGCATGCTTTTTGTCAAGGTGTCCAAAAAGACCCCAAAAAAAATAAGACCGATACTTATGCATCTACATCATGTTTTATTGGGTGTTGATGTGGCATCGCATGATTTGTTGATTTTTAGATCTAAGGAATACATTTCATTTAATTATGGGTAGTCATCATCAACACTCACAACTTTAAAGTCATAACTATTGGTCTAATATTGTTAAAAATATTGGGCATTATATAAACAAATGCTATCAAAACTATGAGAACATGTTCTAGTAGTGGGTCTTTTCCTTAGATAGATCAAGCTTTGTCGAACTTCAGAAAACAAAAGAATAAAAATTTTATTTATTTTAGAATACTGACAAAATTTTGATGATGGATCATGGAATATGATCCCTTGATACAAAAGACTGACACAATCAATCCACAAATAAAATACTTCATTTGCACTCTCCACACGACATGGGCACGCCGAGCAAAGGGTACACACAGTTTCTGAAAGCCAGAGTTGATACTTGAGGAACAGGTCGGCTTCTTGGAACTTATTTTCCACCGCCAAATCCATACGGCTGTTCATTTCTGGGGTGAAATGATTCTTCCAATCACCCACTTCACCTCTGCGGAAAAAAGTTTGATTACTTAACTGGGCATTAACATCTAGAGTGGAAAGAGACTGAAAGTTGCATTGACTGTCTATCCAACGAATGTCTTCCTCTGTCAAACAAGTTTTCCCCAAGAAATCAGAAATATTTTTGATGTGGGACAAAAAATCTTCCTTCATATCTTCATAAGTCAAAAACAAGATGTTACTTTGATTCCTACTGGCCTTCCAAAAGCTCAAGACATGATCAACAAAGGGACCAAAGATAGAGACACCAGTATAGAAGGAGTCAAAGAACACCTCCTTGGAAACTGGAAATGTCATTTCACCATTGAAAACACGTTGTACTACAAGAAAGAACTTATAGTGGGAAACGAATGTGTCCTTGGGATTTCGAACGATATAAATCATTCGGCAGCCCAAAGATGTGATTTGAGGTGGAAGAGCAGAGTAAGGAAGATGAATGCCGAGCAACCTTGGCGAGGGCATTTCGGCCATCACAGTGGAGGAATCAAAGATTTCTCGTGCTCTGTAGAATCCGTCTATGTTGGGAATCAATTCATGAACGCTCCTTGTCTTCAAAGGGTGGCCCATAATGCTAGCAACGATAGCTTTGAGCCAGGTGGTTCTCGTCTTCATTCCAGAGCACACAAACACATCATCCTCCCTTGCTTTGAACTCTGAGTATATTTTCATCACTCCTTCAAGAGTTTTGGGGTCGCAGAAGAAACCTTCATGTTCAACGAGTTCAATTCCATACGGGCTTTCTCTTCTTCCACCAAATGGACTGGCCGTCGTAGATATTTTTAAACAGAGGGCCAGAATGTATGAAGAGATAAGGGGCAGGTCAAGAGTGGTAATGATAAACAAACGGTAGCTACATCCCTTAATATAAAGATAAGCACCGGGCTCTAAATATAAAAATAGAAATACTATGAAGGGCACATTTAAAAATGGAGGACATTTTCAATGGTTTCTTGCCTTGTCATCTTCACCTTATAAAAATCACCCACTTGCGTATGCTAAGCATTATTTGCTCAGAAATATTTTTAATATCTAAACCCCGTCGAAGGAAGGAAACTTTTTAATAGTATAATATTAAGTGCATTATTATTTCCCCATCCGTTTACATGTTAATGTCGTATGCAAATTATTCCATAGACATATTATTATTAGCCGATAGGCTTTACCTCTAGGATCACGAGTGCATAGTTCATCTGAAAACCTGCCTCACGCCTGAAACAGGAATGCCCGTCATCAAGCAGTGTTCGGTTCACTGCAAACCTGTCGTTGACTGGGCAAGAAGATCATATTGCCTTTGGAAAAGCGGCTCAAACTTTCGCCGACCTGAAGAAATCGACAGCTGTCAAACCCAGGCACAAATGTTTCATGCCATTCAATTCAACGTGAACATTGAGGTAGTGGCTCTCCTTTTTTGCACCAGGTCACAAAATATTGCAACGGATACACCACACCTTAGTGGTGATGTACAATCTCAAGAGAAAATAGATCTATTGGCTACTTTTGTCCTGCCAAGAGGATGTTGTTCTGAACTATGCATTTATACATTCCTTGACTGCCCTAAGATCACCGCCTCCAACTTCCATAAATGCCCCAGCTTGTTTACAGATGAAGGCACCATCGATCTCTACCGTTGAAAGCCTCTAAGGTTCAAAAGCTCTACACCAGCACTGGTTCTTGTTTGAACAGGTAAGATTCATGCCTCTTGTTCATTTCAAATTTCAGGCCTTTTCTGATTCTTCGCTCCCCTTCATTTGATGTGCTCCTTGTCCTCCTCTTTCAAATTGTCTCAGCTACGTGAGGTCGCATTCTCCCAGCTATTAGTTGTTTCACATATGATTTTTACTGTTGTAAATTGCAACCCTGATTTTTGAGGATGGGAAACCCTTTTACTAGTTTCAACTACAATTCTTTAATTCCTTTATAGTTCAAACATGGAGCAATCGAACAACCCTCTACTTATGTCTAAAGGGGCATTGATTGAAGCACAGATTTTATGAGAAGGATCCTTCCTGCCAAGACACTGCTTCGACCACAATGGGGACACCTACTAGCAGTAGGGCTATCGTCTCCTCTTACGGTATGGAGACAAGAATTAGGACAGTCTCCATCACCTCTTCTACTGTAATGGCTGGCACTGTTCATTATCAAAAATTATGCCTGCAGAAATGGGTTTTTTTTGTCATACATCATGTGAGATGGAAGTCTCACAGATTAAGAACTTTTTAATACTAATAAGAATTATGTTGTTTTCAACTCCAAGAGCATGAGCTCCAATTTTTTTAGAATTTCTATTACTATTTTTCCTTGATATCTCAACAAACTTTGATCTTCATCTTCCTATCATGAATAGTGTTGATAGACCCAACTGAATAAGTAGAGGTCAGACTAACGAAGTTTTAGCTTTTACTCGAATAGGGTGATTGATTATAAATTCAAATTATTTTTCACCCCATTTTTCCCTCTACTTATTGCATTAATGTTTTGTTTTGTCGACTCCTTGTTGGGCATATACTTATGTTTAAGTAGTTTTCTTGATGAATGTATGAGAAAAGAAGGCTAATGTGTCTTTTGTGATGAACGTATGAGAACAGAGAGAGCGAAAAATAATTACTCTGTAGCAACAGGTTTGCAGCCAGTGAACAGGGACCCTATTTGGTTTTTCTGAGTTATTCTCTATTTTTCTGATTTTTCTTCTAGATTTCCAAGCCTTTGAAAACTTGATCTGATCTCTATGAAGAGTGTGATTTAAAAAAAGCATCTAGCATCCTACAATTGGCCTGTTCTTCTAGGAAATGTTTTGTTATCAGAGCACAATAGTGTTGATTTCCACCCTCGGCCTCTAGCCCCTATATTGGTGTTCATCAGCTTCATGCTTCACTAAGAGTTCTTTCCTTCACATGGCTATTTGGCCTTTGATCATATGTTATGTGTTAAAACTAATGCGGGTTTACCCTCTCTAATTATTTTAATGTTTTTATATTGATTATTTTAGTGTTGTAGGGTTTAATTTCTCTCTAGAACTTAGGAACTACCATGAACATCATCATCATAGTATAAGAGAAAACAACTAGCATAGAACATAATTCTTATATCGACATAAAGTACATTTGTCTCCACTCTCCATTCAAGCCTAAATCACATAGGATGGTGTAGTCTGTACAACGTATACTATTTGATAGAAAACTACCTTACTGATTTACAACTGGTGAGGCTCATCCCTCAAACTCACCAACCTTGTTTATTTGTCCAGGTTACTAGCTTAGCCATGGATAGTACTCATGGAATTAGCCACCATAGTTTGCAATCATTAGCCCATTGTTATATGGCCTTAACACTAATAAAACCTAACAAGACTTTTTGTCCACTTTGATTAACTTTAACTGGAATAGGTGAACATTCTTTGATCAAACTCCTTCACAAATTGTCATTTTTCTTTTTTGGGTGGATATATGGACTTTCTAGAGGACAATTTTAATCATCTTGAGGTTTTTGGACTCATTATCTTACTTAATGCAAATTGTGACCACCATTATCAGTCCATATCTTCCTCCAGTTTTGTTTTGATATGCAAGAAATAGATGTCATCTTCATACATGGACAAAGAGTTGACAGCTGAAAAATGTTGCCTCTTCAACACAGCTCATACGTAGCATTAATGGACTAACCTATTTGATAGTTATTCACACTAAGATATTTTTATTTTGTGGTATCTTCTCAGAATTATTATGTCTATCTGAGTAACGTATCTTACCATGTACCTTAAGTTTTACAGTCTATTAGATTTAAATTAAGACTTGTATTGGTTTTTTAAAATACTAAGCATTGAGTAGTAAAGTTATAGTCTTCAATAATTTGAAAGAAAAATGGAATATTGTTCACCTAAGCTATACAAAGCTTCAAAATTGGAACACATTTAGAAAATGAGAAAACTAAGTAGAAAGAGGTAAAGAAGAAAAATGAAAAAATGTCAAGAAAGCTTGGGACATGTTGCCCCTCAAAATTGTCGCTTCATTTTCATAGAGTAGACAACCAAAACCAATGCAAAGGTACCAAGACAACAAAACAAAGAGTGAAGACTCATCTTTAAAAATTGGACAACTAGATGTCAATGATTAGAAGAGGACACCTCATATTCTTCTTTAGGCTCCACTAAATTTGAATGCATACTTACCATAGACTATGCTTGGCATACTAAGATCCACCACAGTTCAAAATTCAAAACTAAAGGGATTAGTTAAGTCTTCAGATGCTAGGTAAAGCTCCCTACTAAAGTGGTCAGCTTCCAGTATTTTTCTACAAAATATTTTGGTCTATTATGATCTTCGTTGACCTTACAGTATGTATGGACAGCTGTGAAGTGTTCGTATAACAATAACACACAGTTCCTTTATTATCTCTTCATGATGTTGATGCAAATTTTGCAAAGGCACTTGTTCACTATTTCTGAAAGCAACCACTTCCCATGATGTTCATATAGCTTGATACAAGCTTGATTCAAGTTATTTTACTATGTATTGTTGCTTCAATATTTACAGAGTGCAGTCAGCAAGGGGTCGGTCGTCAAAATGCATATCCACCAGCTGATTTGATGGTGAAGCAAGCTCACCTGTTCCATCAGATTCTGTTGTAAGGTGCCAGCCATGGACATCATATCTCCATACGTATCGGCTGGTGGCGTTGAAGGCACTGAATACGCAAAAGGGCCAAGAGTATTACCACTTCCAGTGCTAATTTCTCCTCTATTTTTCCAAGTTGTTGATGTAATGGAAATAGATTCAGCTATTAATCTTGTCACGGAGAATAAATTGTTTGAGAGAAAAAAAATCTAAGAAACGGAGGACTGAGAGAATATTTGTACGCTGTATAAAAAAATTTCTTCTATTTTCTCAAATCTTGGCTGAAAGAACTCAAACCTCATGCTGCTTTGTTCTAGCCATCAATAAGATGCAAGTCAACATGTTCTGGCTAATGTTTTACTTCCTCCTTGTTGCTGTTGTATTTACAATTCTGCTTTTGTTTGGCTCCCACTTCTAGCAATTGGTTTGCCTGCTATTTGTATGGTTGATTTTGTAAATTAATAAATTACGTTTTCCAATAAAAATATATATTGTAATATAATATAAATTTGTGTTTAAATATACTTCATTATAATGTTAATTTCTTTAATTTCCATATCGGCGTTTTCCTTGAACCCCCCATGGGTGCAAGTTCTATTTTATGCTTTTGCAAGGTGTATGGAGATAAGGAGTGGTTGGGCAATATTTTTTACTAAAATAAGTGGCAATCGCATCTAGTGTGCGATGGGTATGTCGAAGAAGTGTAGATGGTCAATTAGAATAAATTTTGGTATATTTTTTTTTTCATATATTTATGCAATATATGAGGTCAATTGGTATGCCATCTAGAAAATGATGTTGTTTGTGCAACAAATGTCTCAATGGAGAAGTGATAGCTTCAAATCAACTATGCATCCACTTACAGGGATTCAAACATGATTGAAATAAAACCTCTGAATCAAGAAGATAATCAAGCTCCATTATTGACAGGCTCATGTTATGTTTGCAATAAGGAGAGGGAGAGATAGGGATAGAAAGAGGGGGAGATAGATGGGGGAAGAGAAAGAGAGAGAGTGAGGGATAAGGAGATAGAGATAGAGAGGAAGATAGAGATGAAGATGGAGGAGGGATATGTAGAGAGAAGGAGAGGGGAGAGGGATAGAAGAGATAAATATATAGAGGAGGAGGGAGAGGGATAGATAGAGATAGGAAGTGATATATAAAGAGATGAAGATATGGAGAGATAGAGATAGAAGAAGAAATATGGAGAGATAGAGATAGAGAGGAAAAGAGAGAGGGAGAGGGAGAAGGAGAGAGATGAATGGATAGAGAGAGGGAGTGATGTCTAGAGATAAAAGAGGAGAGAGGAAAATAGAGGTAGAGATGAAGATAGAATGAGAAAGGAAGAGGGAGACAAATAGATAGAGAGATATAGGTAGAGGGAAGGTAAAAGATAGAGATAGAGAGGGAGAGGGAGAGATAGAGAGGATGAGATATAGAGGAAGAGGAGAGGGAGAGATAGAGAGGACGAGATATAGAGGGAGAGGGAGAGGGAGAGGGAGAGAGAGACAAATAGAGACAAACAAAGATAATTAGAGATGGATAAATAGATATGGAGATCTAAGGAGAGAGAAATAGGGGGAGATAGAGAGAGGGAGAGATAGAGATAGAGATATATGGGAAGAGAAAGAGATAGATAGAGATATATGGGAAGATAAAGGGAGAGAGAGGTATGGATAGAGAGATAGATAGGGGGATAGGGAGGCAGGGAGAGATGGGGAGAGATAGAGAGAGGGGGAGATAGAAAGAGAGGGAGGGAGAGGAAGGGAGAGAGATAGGTAGAGGATGGGGAGATAGAGAATAGGGTGAGAGAGGGAGAGAGATAGGTCGAGGAGGAAGAGAGAAGAGGGGGAGAGAGTGAGAGAGATAGATAGAAGAGGGAAAGAAAAAAGAGGGGGAGAGGGAGAGAGATACGTACAGAGGGGGAGAGAGAAGAAAATGGGGGAGAGGGAGAGATAGCTCAATATATATAGAGGATAAAAAGAGGGTGATATAGAGAGATAGAGGGGGATAGTGAAAGAGATGGAGAGATAGTGATAGAGGTAGAGAAAGATATGGATAGAAAGAGATAGAGAGAGGAGTGAGAGGGAGATAAAGAGAGAAATAGAGTTCGATCTATATAGAATAGGAGAGATGGAGTGAATTAGAGAGAGGGGGGAGAGGGAGATAAAGAGAGAGAAATAGAGTTCGATCTATATAGAATAGGAGAGATGGAGTGAACTAGAGAGAGGGGGGAGAGGGAGAGATAGCTCAATAGATAGAGAGGAGGAGAGGGAGTGATAGATCAATAGATAGAGAGGGGGAGAGGGAGTGACATAGATAGAGAGAGATAGAGAGAGATAGAGAGAAATAGGGAGAGATCTATCAATCACCCTCCCTATATCTCTATCTATTCATCTTTATCTCTCTACCTCTATCTCTTTGGACTTCCCTCTTTGTTTATATATTTCTCATTATCTCTTGCTATATATATTTTCCTCTCTCTATTTCTCTTTATCTCTCTATCTCCCTGTCTTTGTGTGACTTTATCTCTATCTAATTTTTTTCATATATTTATGTATTACATGAGGTCAAGGCCAGTTAGGAAATGATGTTGTTTGTTCAACAAAGTTCTCAATGGAGAAGTGATAGATTCAAATCAACTATGCATCCACTTATAGGGATCCAAACACGATTGAAACAAAACCTCTAAATCAAGAAAATAAGCAGGCTCACTTTATGTTTGCAATAGGGAGGGAGGGAGAGGGAGAGATGGGGATATAAAAAGGGATAGATAGATGGGAAAGAGAGAGAGAGAGAGAGAGAGAGGTAAGGAGATAGAAATAGAGAGGAAGATATGGATAGAGATGGAGGTGGAGAAGGAGAGGGAGGTGGAGAGAATGAGAGGGAGGATATAGGGATAGTTAGAGATGGAAGAGATAAATACATAGAGAGGTACAAAGAGGGAGAGATAGAAAGATAAATATAGAGATAGGAAGTGATATATAGAGAGGTAGAGAGAGGGAGAGATATAGGGGTAGATAAAGATGGAGAGATATAGATAATCAGGAAGGTAATCAGGCTCCATTACCAACAAGCTCATGCTATGTAAATGCAAAAGGGAGAGAGGGAGAGGAGAGTTATGGATAGAAAGAGGGACAAATAGAAGGAAAAAGAATAAGAGAGAGGGGGTAAGGAGATAGAGATAGGATATATACATAGAGTGGAAGATAGAGATAGAGATGGAGGTGGATATGGTGATGGAGAAGGAGAGGAATATGGAGAGAAGGAGAGGGGGAGATATGTGGGTAGAGAGAGATGGAGAGATAGAAGAATAAATATGGAGAGATAGAGATAGAGATAGAGAAGTAGAGAGATATAAAAAGAGGGAGTGATAGGGAGAGAGGGAGAGACAGAGAGAGGGATATATAGAAAGAGTAAGAGAGATGGAGAGAAAGATTAAGTGAATAAGAGAGAGAGAGAGAGAGAGAGAGAGAGAGAGAGAGAGAGAGAGAGAGATAATGAGATATAGGTAGAGATGGAGAGGGAGAGATAGAAAGATAGATATAGGGGGAAAGAGAGATAAATGAGGTGATATAGACAATTAATAGAGAGGGAGAGAGAGGACGAAGAGATGGAGAGATAAAAATAGAGATAATGAGGGAGAAATAGGGAGTGTGAGTGTGAGTGTGAGTGGGAGAGATATAGAGATAGAGATAGGGAGGGAGAAACAGGAGTGTGTCCCTCTTATTCTCTCTCCTTTCGACTTTCTCTTCATTTCTACCTCTCTCTCAATTTTTAGATTAAAAATATATTAGATATATATTCATTTCATATTATATTTAAGATAATTAATATAATTAAAATATAATTTAATATGTAAAATAAATAATTAAATAACATATATAAATATGTAATATATAATGTTTTGATAAAAAAAAAAAATTATAATTTAAACTTTTAATATTGTTTAAAATATATATTTTTATATTAGATATAGTGGAATTAATAGGATTTATGAGACTATTTAAATATAGATCACTACCTCAACTTGAGACAGGATAGTATCCTCCATTATAGAGCATCAACTATTATTAGTCTTTTTTACATCATTTGCATTTACCTGAGCAACGCATGTACAACAGAGCATCCCATGTACAAACCCAGCCAATTATAGAAACAGAGCACAAAATTTACAAGAGAGATTCCCATACACCCATATACAACAAATTATCCCATGTACAAAATCGATTCACATACGGGTGATCCCACAATAGTGGTCTACAATTTTTGGTCAAACTGGACATTGAAATAAAAAAAATTAACTAAATCTTCACTTTCGGGCACCTATAGCGGCTAAACTATGAGGAATTTGAAGATGATGTAAACTAGAGTTTCGTGAAATTTTGTCTGTGAATTCTAAATATATTTTTTTCAAAAATTTTGGAATCAGATTGCACTACTTTTTCCATCTCCCTCGAAAACTAGTTTTTTTCATAAAACAACAATTTTAAAAAGTGACGCTCACCGTATAACGCATAACTTTTTTTCCATGAAGGATAAAATTATAATTCTTTTGAATTTAGATTTGTAACTCCGATATCTAGTACTTCCACTTGGTTAGATAGTTTTTTATTGAATATTTTTTCTTTAATCAAGTTTCAAAGTCAAACCAATTACAATTCACACATAGTGCAGTCATATAACACGTAACTTTTATTGTATGTATCGAAATTCTTTTTTTTTTGTCAGATCAAGGACTCCAATATTTGGTGCACTCATATTTTTCAAAAAAAAAAATGATAATCTTCTATTTTTCCACATGTGCAGAACATAGAGCTTCATTTTCGGTGAAAAACCTATATTTAATAAAACTTAAAAAACAAATAGATAATAAAACCAAAACATATTAAAATTATTTTTGTTAGATAGCTCGTTCTAAGGGCTACCTAATACCAGTTGGGTTTGTGAAGTCTCCTCCATTTTCGTTCTCAAATCGAGCTTCGAAGTGCAAAATTTTAGACATTTTTGGTGCCTGGGAGGGAGAAGGGGGAAAAAGGGTGGTTTGGTCGAACTAGTTTGGCCGAACCTAAAAAATTTTTTTGGTCGAACAGGGATTCGATCGAATGCAAGTTTGATCGAACCTCTTAAAAATTCAATAAAAAAATGTTTGTCAAGACGGTTCGGTCGAACCTACAAAACATGTTCGGTCAAACCCCCTGCCATGAATAAATTGTATTTTTACTTTTTTTGTCGTTTTTGTAATAGTTTTATTTTATAATATATAATATTCATATAAATCTTAGAAATTATATACTTTTTATATTATAATATATAATATATAATTATTATTAATTATATATTATTATTATAATATAAAAAGTATATAATTAAAAAGTTTTTATTATAATAATAATATATAATTATTATTAATTATATACTTTTTATTTTATAATATATAATATTAATTATATAGTTGTATTTTATTTTTATTTTTTGCCATTTTTCTAATAGTTTACTTCCTTACTTCCCCTATGACTCCTTATTTATAATGTTACCTCTCTCATGTTTACGCGAATTGGTTATAAATCTCAGAAATGAATGCAATTATGAAAAAGAGAGGCAAATGAGAATAATATGTTTTCTTAGGCTCCCTTCGAAATTAAATCATAAAATCATAATTTGCCTCTAAATATATACTTATAATATTAATTATATAATATATAATAACTATATACTTTTTAATCTCTATAATATAAATTATATCTATATAATAGTTATTATTTAAATTATAAATCATATATATTATTAATAATTATAAATAATATACTATATCTTATATATTATTAATAATTATAAATAATATATTATAAATAAGCACAAAAATGTAAGAATACAGACAAGGTACAACGATGATACAAAACATTCAAATGTACAACAGATCAAACATGAAACAAAGGGGTTGATCTACATACCTAGGGACTTTTGATTCAACCTTCACGCCTCTAATCACTTCCAAACAAATTCTCTACCAATAATCTCATTCCTGGTGTTCCAGAATTTCTCACTCTCTCCTTATTTAACATGGAGGAGGTGTGAATGAATGCAATTATGAAAAAGAGAGGCAAATGAGAACAGTACATGTTCTTAACCCTTTGTGATTGTAAGATAATGAATCCCGTGTTAGATGTATGAAATTAAATCATGAAAAGGACATGGCTTTTAACTCTCATAAAATCATGTTTTGCCTCTAATAAAAAGAAAACAATTAGAGGTTGCTCGCTCAATTTAGCCCAACCACTTTCAATCCTTGCACCCCATTTAGTCACCTCTAGTCTGAGCTACAATCTTGTGTTAAATTTGAGGAAGGATAGCCTCAAAGATTTCCTACTAGGATTCTTCATCTTGATTGTTGAATTTATGCTTAGCCTTAGCTTTTAATCGTGAGAACCATGAGAATGTGGCTTTGGAAAAGATATTATAAATGGTTTTGATGTATTTTTTGAAAACATGATAGAATGAATACACTAGATTTTGTTAGCTACCCAAATGAACATGAGTTTCTAGAGAGAAATGATGAGATAGTAATGTCAAGAGTTTGTTAGCTACCCAAATGGACATGAGTTTCTAGGAACTATTTAACTCTCTAGGATTGGACAACTCCTAATAAAACTTATTAGGAATCTTCAACCAATGAATTTTAGCTTTTATATAAGCTCTTTAATGAGTATAGGCACTAGTTGTATGCTTCTAGTAGGGCATCTTAGCAACTTATAACAAGTAGAGAGGTGGAAAGAAGGGTTAAGTCTCCAAATCTATGGCAACACGAATGAGTTTGAAGTTCATCATGGCATATAAGCTATGATGATTATAGATGCATACAAATTATTTCATGCATTTGGTGGATTTAGTCCACCATAAAATACAACCATGTTGAGAAGTTGGTGGAGGTTTCACATGGATGTTTTGGTGTGAGATTATATATTAAAGTGGAGAAGAAATAAGAAAAATTTGTATTTTCACCTCATTCTTCTTGAAATTTTAGAGTATTTGAAAAGCACAGTATTCTTTAAAGTCTCCATTGGAATTGAATAGCAACTCACAACAAAGAAAAAATATTGATAACATTTTGAGCAATATCCTTTTGTAATCCCATGTGTTTCTTCTTATTTGATGCCGAATGTACACCCAACAATTGTAATGACTCTTTCAGCTCATTACGAAGAAGTAAATGTGATAACAATTGGGTTTTCTCAAGTGTATCAAGATAATTGAAATGATCATTGATTATTCCATTTGCAGATTTAGTCATTGACCTCTTTCTCTTATTATAAAGCTGGTTGGCATAACATTTCAGTTTCTCCATATTCATTTCAAGTAAATGATCTAAATTTCTATAAGAAATTTTTTTCCTCACCTTTTCAGCTAGTTTTATATGCTCACACATACTAGTAGAAGGAAGTGATCCTGACCCCTCTCCAACATGCATTGTTTGAACTTGGGCCTCCTCCCTATCTTTAAGGTCCATGTGTTCTTCAGCGGATTCATTTGATCCAATATCTAGATTTGGCTCGACTTCAGCATGAGAACTTCTTGCTTGTTGAGCCCTTTCTACATGTCACAAAATATTTTGCAAAGAAAGTGAGAGATGATTCTATATAAGTGAAGTTTATGTATGCAAGCAAACAAAGTGATAAGACATGATGTTATAAGTGATAGAAGTTTCAGCTAGTTTTATATGCTCATCCATACTAGTAGAAGGAAGTGATCCTAACCCCTCTCCAACAAGCATTGTTTGAACTTGGGTCTCCTCCCTAAATTCAAGTTCCATGCACTCTTCAATGGATTCGTTTGATCCAATATCTAGATTTGGCTTGACTTCAACTTGAGAATTTCCTGCTTGTTTGAATTTACATGCAAGCAAAGAAAGTGAGACACTATGAGTTATTTAAGTGGAGTTGAAACAAATAAAATCAAAGATTCTTAAACTTAAGAATTCCATGTAACAAAAGAAATTGGAATATATGATAAGAAATTTAGGTAATGTCTATGCAAGATGACTATTTTTTAGTATTAAAGTTTCCAAGTTAAATCTAACATGGTTTTCATAATTGGAAATATATTTATAAGAAAAATAAATTGAGGTGTTAATAAAATTCCTAAACATACAATTGAGAGAGAGAGAGAGAGAAGAAACAATCATGTACCTTATTTCTTTCTATGATAATTTTCCAAGTTATGTTCACACCTATTTTGTTCTTCTTCTTTTGACAATTTTTGTTGAGACGCATTTTATTTTATTTTTGTCCCATTTTCTTTTTCAAGTTAAAGATGACTCAAAACAAATTCTCTACCAACTTAGTTAAATTATCCTCCAAATTTTTCCTTGATTGATAAAAATGAAAAGTTGTCTTCTCCAATATTTGCCTCCTTGATAAATGTGCAAACACCTCTTCTCCAAAATTTGTGCTCCAAGTGATATAAATGTGAATTAATCTTGCAATTTGATATGGAATAATGAAAAATAAGCTTGTATTTATATGCATATGGTAAAAAAAGTATTCTAGTGTATGGAATAACTAGATCCTAGTTTAAATGAATCAAGTGGTAATCAAACAAGTTATTTCATTGTTGAGTTTGTTGTTATTTAATGTATAGGTATGTAGCATATCTAGTAATTTTAGAATTTTGTTACTTGTCAAAAAGATAATAGAGGTATAATTTGAATTGAATTTTCTTAATGTTTCAAAGAATAAAATTTTCCTATAATTTAATAATGGTGTAGATTAAGAGATTATTTATGAAATAATTTAACATAAAAATTTATAACTTAGAGGGAAAGTGTTTGAAGGATGGTATATAATTATAAAAGGAATGTTCCTACCTCTTCTTTATAATTATATTTTGTTCTCAACTCCTCAATGGTTCATGTTCTTAAGTCATTTAAAAAAAATAGGAGTTTTGTGTACCACCAAGTGATGCACTTTATTCGCTCTTATTTTCTATCAAGATTTAATTTCATCATTTTTATCAAATTTTAAAACTAGAAGAACATGTACATTAATAAATAGGCTTGTAAATACACTCATTTATAAAATATCATTAGTTTACTTGAGCTTGGGAGTCATTTATTTTATTATTTTTTACTGCTTACTATAAAATTCAATGGGTGTGTGTGCAAAATATTTATTGTGATCAACATGAATGAACTTAATTATAAAGTGGCATTCATTTCCTAAAATTCTAATAGAGATCAAATGTATATCATATAAGGAAATGTAAGTTCTAAGAGATCATCAAATAAGCAAATGTATGTATATTGAATATGAGAAAATGTATACATATATCATATAAACATGTAAATAGATTCAATGTATAAACATAACATGTTATAAGAAAAGAGGCAAATGTATGTATATCATATAAGCAAATGTTATAAGAAAAGAGGCAAATGTATGTATATCATATAAGCAAATGTAAGTTAGAGATCATCAAATGTTGAATACTAAAGATCATCAAATAAGCAAATGTATGTATATCATATAAGAAAATGTAAGTTAGAGATCATCAAATGTCGAATACTAAAGATCATCATATAAGCAAATACATGTAGTGAAGATCATAAATCTAGTGTAGGGCCTAATATGAATGTCGACTCCTAGTTGAACGACCATCTGAATGAGAATAGCCCTGCTCTGATGGATGTGTTGAGCCCTGCAAATAAAATTGAGTACAAAATGTGTTAAATACATATAATTTATATTAAATAAATTTTATGAGAGATATTTTTAAGAATGTACTTGTATATTTTTAAATATCTATCTAGATCTATGCATATATATGCATGTACATATACACGTGTATATATAAAAATTTAAAACTCACATGTCCACTAGTAGAAGATTCATCCATAGAGTCACATCGATGTACACAATATGGACCAACGCTAGGAGTGACATGAGGTATGTCCACCTACAATATATATACATATATATATCAGTACATGAATATCTAGTTAAAACTAAAATTTAAAAATGATTAAAAAGCAATTGAAACATGCACATCATCTGATATTGGATGACCTGAGTCCTCTGAAACAATCGCCTCTGCCATATCAACCAAATGGTCAAGCGATGAACCAACATCTACATCCTTCTAATCTATCCTATGTTGTGCCATAAATGATGAGTGAAGAGGACTATGCAAGTGAGATGGCATCGGTGATGAAGAACCGAAACCAATCAACATCTCAATTAAACCCATAGTCTATGTAGTTGCCGAATGATCTGTAGGTGGATCCTGACATGCACCAGTGTTGGGGCTGAGAGTGATGGGATCTTGGAAGTGAATGGGCTCCATGTGCCAAATGATCTTTGGCATGCTCTACATTGATCCCATAGTCTGATGCAATGAAGGCATATGCCTCCAAGAGGTCATCAACCAAACAATTTAGAGTCATGTGTGCCATATCTCCTATAAGTGCCTCAAGCTTTGTGGGAGTAGGGATTCCCACCACTATAAAAGGATCCATGGTGGTCCATTGTGCTAAAAATGGCATGGATTGGGAATATCTAGACATCAAATACTGACCTACATGATCAGTAGATATCCTAGTGGTGGCAGTTGCAATGTCACCTACAGTGTCAATTGCTTCTTTTTGGGAAGCAACGACAACCTCATCTGTTATGGGGGCTAGAGTTGGGGTGAGAGCAGGAGACCTCTCGCCAACCAATGCCCCAGGTAGATATCCTAGTGGTGGTAGCTACAATGTCACCTACAATGTCAATTGCTTCCTTTTGGGAAGCAACGACAACCTCATTTGTTATGGGGGCTAGAGTTGGGGTGAGAGCAGGAGACCTCTCACCAACCAATACCCTAAACACTAGGGCTGGTCTATCTGCTTGACAATAGTGGGCCTATCGGCAATCCTACCATGCCCCTGACCAGCATATGGTGGAATGTCCAGGTAGTTGACTTTGAGGCCCAAATGGACCTCAGCATACAACTGCTAAACAAAATATAATGGAATCTGGTCATTATTTGGGTATTGACCATGTGTTGTGAGAAATCATGGGTAGATCAATGAGGCCATAGCACGATCGACACATCTAGTGACTTGGTATCCCCTAACCTTATGTACATTTTGATAAAATGGAAAACAAGTGTTTTTTATCATTTCTTTGGTCACACTATCTTGTATTTGTTTAAGGGGAACCTCACCATGTACTTCTTCCCGCATGCAGGAAAGAATAGAAGCTACTCTATCTAGGAAAAATTCACTAGTCCTCTCAAGTTCATCTCTTAGTTTTTCTAGACTATGTAATATTGACATGCATGGTTCAAAATATATCTTTGGGTTTGCACCTTGTGCTAATGAGTCTCTCAATTTCTTAATCTCATTAGTGGTATTTGCAAACAAATATTCTGAAGGTGGAACATCTGCATTTTCCATGTTATATATGTATGTACACCTAAAGGAGCAATGAGACCTTGGTAAATAATATATCTAGATATAGGGAATAGAAATCTAAAACAGTTCTAATAATTCATCTACTCATCAATAATATTTTCATACCATTAACAAAAAAGAATTCAACATCTATCATAGTTTTTAATAATCAAAACATTCAAATTACTAGATTGCACACAAAACATAATCTAAAACAGTTCTAAAATTTAAATTTACAAGTGTTCACTCTAGTGCAAAATGTTTCATTAAAGACTTAAAAAATCTTGATAAAGGTTGCATCTAAGATTTATTTCCTACAACTAGTAATAAAAGGAAAGCATCATTACTTAACATTGGTGGTCATGTAAAATCAATTTAGTCATTATTGAAGGTACAAATAAGAAAAGAAAATGAGAGAGATGATAAGCTTGTAAATATTATTTCTAAATTATTGAAGCAATATTTTGATAAGGAGGAAACCAAAAAAATAGAAATAAACTTCCTCATATCCATAAAGAAAATTTGATAGGAGGAAGGGACACATCCACATAATATTTATCATGAAATTTACCATACAATATACAAGAACATGATACTAAGGAACAAAGGTTTCTTATTAGTACATAGAAAACCTAGATGAAGATTAACCCTAGTACAAAAAGAAAGAAATAATGAAAGAATAGGAGAAAATGAAGATTTAATCTTTGTACATATTTTTTCTATCACCTCAAATCTTATAGATAATATAAAATCCTCCATATGAAAATATGGTTATATTTACTAATTTAGATAATATTAATAATTATTTTATTACTCTTATTTTTATAAATTTATTGGATATAATAGTAAATAAATCAATTCTTACATTTTTTTAAATTAAAAATTTGCCTATACAAATTCTACAACTAGATATAATGGACTAGCTTTGTATAATGATGCACAATGATCAATCCTTGATGCTCCAAATCATTGATGAAAGATGGAATGATGCACATAATTGGTTGTAGATCCAAGTCTCCCAAAAGAGGAAGGAAATGAAGGCTTTATATTTTTATTAATAGACTATATTAAGTGTTACCATGGTTAATTGTGAATTTTAATAGATTAAATGTAAAAGATAAAGAATCTCTTAGCAAGAGAGCTATTGATTGTATGTTTACAAGATCTTATGAGTCTATTGATTATATTATTTTACAAGAAGTAAAATTGGTAACATGTAACCATAATTGGCACTTTAATTAATTTAGAAGGATGCTTTTAGTTGGAAGCTAGTCATTAGAATGATATACATGATATGAAATTTGTTTGATAAGTATATGATAGACTATGTGATTGACTCTAGTGTTTACCCATGTTATGAATTATTTTAAGTTATTTATAAAATTAAGGGCTTAAGTTTGGCATTATTTATCTTTATGCATTAGATGATTACCAATGAAGATGTCCCTTATAAGGTTCAATGTAATGATAGAAAATAAAGATGAAAAGTATTGAGGACCTATATTTTATTTTAATGGCATAATCAGATAACCCTCTGCTAGCAAACGAAAAATTGAATGTGCTTCATTGTGTAATTATTGAAATTGACACCCTATGATTTGATAGAAATTAGGATATATGGATTGATCTAAATGGAGCTATATCAAATAATTTAAGAATAGTAGATCTATTATAAGTGACATAAAGCCTCAATGTCTCATTTGTATTAAAATATGGGGATGATGTGGCTATTTTAAGGTCCAAAATTTCATGTGTTAATAGCATAAACATATAACATTAATTTTTTTGGGAGTTTGTACCAAATACCTTTTTCCAAACATTACTTTTGTTTAAAATACCTCAAGACCTATGAATGAAATTAAAAATTTCCTAGTAAAGACCATCAAGGAAGGTCTTAATGCCATATGTGGCTTCCTTTGTCTATTATATAAAATTTAACTAAAATAGCTTTTAAGAAATAATTCCACAAAATTAGAGGGGTTCAACCATGTTTTCAATTAATTTAAAACTATTATTTTAGGATTTTTTAATTTTTTAATTTATATAAATTTTTTACATTATTTTGAATTAAAATGATAATAGTGCTCCATAAATTACACAAAATTGAATATTAAAATTTTGGTTAAAACGTAAGAAGGTTAACCTTTAAAGTCATTGAGGAAGGTATTGCTACTACAAATGGTTTATCCATGAAGGGCTTGAATTCTCATAAAGAAAGTAAATACAAGAGGAAGGAACATATAGATGATTTCCTCACAAGTATATAAATGTTTCTACTTGATTATTTATTTCATCCTAGAAGGAAACTATAAATGTTGTTTATCATATCACTTTTATCTTATAAATAATCTTAGATGCATGTGAATTGTTAGCTTCCCTTTTCATTTACTCATGTAATTTAAGAAATCTATTATTAGAGTTGCACACGGGGAAAAAATGAGCTCCCCTCCACCAAGGGCTTATTTTTTTCTTATACCAATTTGATAGTTTTATTATTTCAATTCTTAATCCTAATCAAAATGTGGTGAAGGGGAAATAAAACCCATCCAATAAGTGTTCCCCAATCCCTTCAAAAGGAAAACTTGTGTATTATCCAAAGGCTATCATTATTAGGATTCTAGCTTCTAGTTCTACTATTTCTAGAATAGTACTGGAGCCTAGATTGATGGATCCCTTGTCTCTCCTATGTTTTCTAAAATGATTAATTCTATTGATAACCACATAAACATGTGGTGGATCTCAGTGTCAAGAACAAAGATTAAAAAAACCCATGGATGAGGATCCCTCTAAGATTGGTTGTTCCACCTCTTCGAATGAGATTAGTAACAAGTTTTATGAGTGTGTTAAATAGGGGAAGAGGTTGGGTATATAATTTACTTTAGACATGGTTGTTGAATGCAAAATTATTTAGACCATGAGAGGGTTGAATAATTTATAAAGAATTGGAAGACAACTATAAGATCTATAACATAGCATCCTTAAATGGTTCAAATTTTAAATGAAACAATGAAATAAAGAATAAGAAAACTGCATAGCTAGATTAGGGAGGGGTAATCTAAAAAAAATATTACTGTAAAATTATTTGAAAATAATTGGGGATAAAAATATCTAATTTACTAGTTGTTAAAATAAATGAACTTCAAGATAGGATTATGTAAGTGAAAAAAACAATTATATTGCCTTCATTAAAGCTAAATTTATTTAGTTAAGATATGTCTAAAATTAAGAATTAACACTAGAATATCAATATTCCATAAGAATCTCCTAAAGAGGATGAATTTAATGGAAGATAATATAAAATCCTCCATATAAGGATGAATTTTATCATTACATTATGAGTGAATCATCTCAATTATATAGCCAAGCACATCAAAAAATTATAGATTGGAAAGCAAAATAATCACACATTTATCATATTTTTATATGTATAAAGTTTCTACCATCAAATTATTTATACTTATAGATTGCATAAAGCTATAAATTTAATCGTTATTCCTAATTTATTAAGAATCAATCTAATAAATTTTGACTTCATATTGTATACTTGTTATAATCATCTCACTAATCCAACCATACATTTTATATATGTTAAAAAATATATAATAACAAATTACAACTTCTAAATATGATAGTAAATCAAATCAAACAGGACCCAAATGTAGGATAAAGACAAGAATCTCAATCTATACTATTATTTTGAGTTTGGTTTAATAGAAATTGTAAAAATTTATAATCCTGAAAAAAAAATGAATAAACTTTAAAGGATCATTTTAACAATGGTGAATTAGTGCCTAAAGATTGGCCTAAAAAATTATAATATTCAGCATTCTCATCATAAATGATATATGAAAACTAAGGATCATTTGGTTATATATTTTCGTAGATTTAAAATTTGAATATTTATTACTATAACATGTTCATTACAATTAGATTTTTAAATAATATTGTAATAATATTATATCTTTGAAATTTGTTATGTGGATTTTAATTTTGTTTTTTAAATTTAAGTTAGAGTAAGTAGAATCTAATGAGAGACCTTAAAAAGATAAAGATTAAATTAATTTATGTTTTCCTTAAAATTAGGATTATTGAGATTAAATAGATAATTGATTGTATTTTGATTTCAAAATTGGAAATAGTTTAAAATTATAGAACCATATTATCCTTTGATACAAAAAGCTATGTCAAGGCTTATTTGTATCTTCCTCATAATTATGTTTCACATATATTGAATATTTTAGGGAGGATTGTGTGGATGATTTGGAAGTTCAAGCAAAGATTGGTTGAGATTGACAATGAAATATAGGTTGGATATTTTGATATACTCCAAAATCCTAAGAATAGAGAACATGGTGAGTGATATTTTAATAGACCCTATCTTCACTCCTTCTATTCAAATGCAACCTCTCCAACCAATATATTGGATTGAAAAATAAGTAATATATATATATATATATATATGAACTTACTCCTAATCCTCCTCCATTTACCCCACCATTAGATATATGCATATTGGTATTCACCTACTCAAGTCTTATGAGACCCTAGGTAGCTTTGTGAATACATCAAAAATATTATGCATGATGTCTAAGATTTTAATTGTGATGGATTTATATATTCCAAGAATTTATAAGTGAAGTATATTCATATATATGTATTTGTTTGAGTGTTTAAAATTAGTTAAAAAAATTATTTGAGGGATTTATGCAAATATGACATCTTAGAAAGACAATTTCATGTCATTTTGGTGTAGGTCATAACTTAACTTTTAATTTATCATTTATGGGAATGACATTTTCGAGAAGTTTATAGAAGGTCATAGATGGTCCACTTTTGCATGATGTCTAAGATTTTAATTGTGATGGATTGATATATTCCAAGAATTTATAAGTGAAGTATATTCATATATATGTATTTATTTGAGTGTTTAAAATTAGTTAAAAAAATTATTTGAGGGATTTATGCAAATATGACATCTTAGAAAGACATAACTTAACTTTGAGGGATTTAAGTGAAGTATATTCATATTTATGTATTTGTTTGAGTGTTTAAAATTAGTTAAAAAAATTATTTGAGGGATTTATGCAAATATGTCATTTTGGTGTAGGTCATAACTTAACTTTTAATTTATCATTTATGGGAATGATGTCTTCTAGAAGTTTATAGAAGGCCATAGATGGTCCACTTTTTAAATTAAATTTAATTATGAATTTGTATTTTTTTAGATGTGCATTTAGATTTAAATTTGGAGAGATATTTTGGTGAGGAAAATATCTAAGAGTTACCACATTTTATAAGTTAAAACTTACCTTATTTACTCAAATTCCTTTGTGGACTCTCTTTTTTTCTTTGAATAAATGGTTCAACATGTTAAAAATCCATTAGGTCAAGCAATATATATTAGATTAAACTTATTTAGCCAAAATGAAAGGTTAAGAAGAGGGGTTGCCTCTTTTGGGATTTGATTATTATATAATTCAACGATCTTGAGAAGAGGGAAGTTTAAAAGGCAGTTGTAAACCCATTTTTTGCAAAATGGGTTTGTTTAAAAGGCTTTAGAAACTTTCAAGCAAATGCAATTGGCAGTTGTAAATCCAAATTTTGTTGCAAAATGGGTTTGTTTAAAAGGCTTTATAAACTTTCAAGCAAATGCAATTGGCAATTGTAAATCCAAATTTTGTTGCAAAATGGATTTATTTAAAAGGCATTAGAAATTTTCAAGCAAATGCAATTAGCAACTGTAAATCCAAATTTTACAAAATGGGTATTGTTTAAAAGGCTTTAGAAACTTTCAAGCAAATGCAATTGGCAGTTGTAAAGCCAAATTTTACAAAATGGGTTTGTTTAAAAGGCTTTAGAAACTTTCAAGAAAATGTGATTCGCAGTTGTAAATCCAAATTTTGTTGCAAAATGGGTTTGTTTAAAAGGCTTTAGAAACTTTCAAGAAAATGCAATTAGCAGCTGTAAATCCAAATTTTAAAAAATGGGTATTATTTAAAAGGCTTTAGAAACTTTCAAGCAAATGCAATTCACAGTTGTAAAGCCAAATTCCACATCCTTCACCCTCTGTGAGCCAAAATGGGAGCTTTGAAATAGGGTATATTCATTTTAAATGATAAATTTTGGTCTCATGGAATTTGTCTTCATTTTAAACAAAAAATTTGTTTGGAATTTTGGTCTAATGGAATTTTCCTTCATTTTAAATGAAAAATTTGGTCTCATGGAATCCTATGATAAAATGATAGCACAAAATGGATTTCTTTAATCACATTTACAGTTTACAATTTTTCAAACAAATCCAATTTTAAATCAACAGATTCTGGAACAAAGAATACCAACCTAGCTCAGCTATGGAGGTCGAGGTTGATATGGTGGTACATGTTGATATGGTGGTCCACATTGATAGAATTCTCAAGCACTTATCGTTTGTTGTTCGGACAAAACTCTCTATTCACGTTCGTTGTGTTGCTCTATTCACTGTCGGTTCATTTGATAGTGATGTATAAAGCTTTTTAAAAAGCCCTAATTCAAAGGGGTTCAGTTGAACCTGGGTTCGATCGAACCCCTTAAAATATTACTTTTTTTGTTGACTTGAATATGGTTCACTTGAACCGGTAGTTCGAGCGAACCATATGGTTCAACCGAACACCTTGAATGGTTTATTTGAACATGACAATTCAAGCAAACCCCCTTAGCTAGTGAAATCACACAAAAACGGATTTTCCTTCCTCCATCAAATTGTAAACCACTATTGTGGCTTCATCCATACAAAATTGACCCCATCCTTGCATACAAAATCAAGGGTTTCCCTTTACCTATGCCTTATAAATTACATTAATAAACAATATTTTCCTAAACAAAAAACTGTATATTTGCATAGACTAGTTGAATTAGCAAAACATGATCTTGAGTCACCATCCTCTAGTAGTTTCCTTTGGTGTAGCAGCTTTCAAGGAAACAAGAGCAAGTGTTGCCTCATGTTCTTCTACATTTACCTCCTCACTGACGGTATCCTTCTTACTAAATTCATTTTGAATTCCTTCAAGTGCCTTTAGGAATACCTTCTTCCCACATGTGACTATACCTAGCATCCATGATGTCAATTTCAACTTTCCTATTTTCCAAAAAAAGTTCCAGAACTTCTCTTTAGACAAAGCAACTATGATGTAGACCTGCATAGCAATGGTGTGGAATGTGAGTCTTCTAAAAGACTCAGTAAGCACTCTCCTCTCCCCCTTAATTTTTTCATTAATCTACGCCTTTAGATAGACCATAAAATTTTAGTAGAAATGTGCATCCATAGAAGAAAACATTCCTTGTTCATTTTATTTCCAACATTCAACAAAAAATTTGTGGGGCACAGTCTATTATTATCAGTCCATATATTTATTTTATTGCAAAAGAGTCTTTGTGTTTCTTTAGAAAAAATATAGTAAAAAAGATATGATTCACAATCTCAGGGACCCTATAAAGACTGCACAGATCAATATTAATGTGAGCAATTTTATAAGGGAGTTTTTGTAGCAACAACAACCATCTGAAGCTAGCCTCTTTTGGTTCTAGCTTCATTTTTCAATTCCTTTCAAGGATATTCTTCCATTGTTCTCTACTTAGATTAAGGTTTCATGCCTTATTAACATGTTTTGTTACATTAATATGTTCAGTTAGAGTGGAATAGACTATTTTGGCATCAATGCTCTATATTTTATTATTATTCTTCCATTTATAATCAAGATATTCTTGAATTTAAGGAGAGTCTTCTACTGGGAATTGAACCTCTCTACATGCCTCTCTAATCAGTGTATATGTTCTCCAATTGCTTGGAGGGAGATCATATTCCATTTTTAATTCATCTCAATCCTGAAGATATCCATCTCTAAGAATATCATTGGGGTATTTGATCCCCTTTTGTGCCAAGGCCTTTGCGGAAAAACCTTGTAGTAGCCTAAACATACCCATTTGGATGTGTTGGAACTATCAGTTTGGTCGCACAAGTTGCAAAACAAAAGTTACACCCCTTTGCAACTTTACACTACTTGCATTTGACACTTTTTCCATCAACTGAAAAGTCAACACAGTGGGAAAATTCTTAAGAGATATCAAAAATCAAGAGAGGTTATTGTAGAGGGGCCCCACATGATCTTGTAGCCTTGGACATAATGTTTCTAAGTGACACAGTTTCCAAGTAATTTCTCATCAAAGATTGTTGCCTTTTTGCACTTTTGACTCCTAAGGAATATCGTCGGTGCAATGTAGCTCAGATTGTTTCGGCATGTTTGGGTGAAAAAGAGGACCATTTGTAGCCTAAAAGTACCCATACGGATGTGTTAGAACTATAAGTTTTGTCGCATGAGTTGTAGAACGAAAGTAAAACCTCTTTGAAGCTTTACACTACTTGCATTTGACCCTTTTCCCATCAACTAAAAAGTGGACACCACAGGAAAACACCTCAGAGATATCATAAAATGAGAGAGGTTATTGTAGAGGGTCCCAACATAATCTCGTAGCATCATTCAAAATATTCCTAAGCGACACGGTGTCCGAGTAACTGCTCGTCAAAGATTGTTGCCTTTTTGCACTTTGGACTCTTAAGGGATATGGTCGGTGCAATATAACTCAGACTGTTTCAGCGTGTTTGGGTATAAAAAATTGTCATGCCTAGCCTAAATGTACCCATCCTTATGTGTTGGAATGATTTTTTTGGTCACATGAGTTGCAGAACAAAAGTTACACCCCTTTGCAACTTTACACTACTTGCATTTGACACTTTTTCCATCAACTAAAAAGTGGATACCACGGGAAAACGCCTCATAGTTATCAAAAGTTGAGAGAGGTTATTGTAGAGGAGCCCAATGTGATCTTGTAGCCTCAAATATAATTTTTCTAAGCAACACAATGTCCAATTCATTGCTCATCAAATATTGTTTCCCTTTTACACTTTGGACTCTTAAGGGATTTCGCCGGTTCAATATAGCTCAGACCGTTTCGACATGTTTGGGTGCAAAAGAGGACCATTCCTAGCCTAAACATACCCATTTGAATGTGTTGGAATTGTTGGTTTGGTCGCATGAATTGCAGTATGAAAGTTACACCTATTTGCAACTTTACATTACTTGCATTTGACACTTTTTCCATTAACTAAAAATTGGACACCACAAGAAAATGCCTCAGAGATATCAAAAATTAAGAGAGGTTATTGTAGAGGGGCCCAATTTGATCTCATAGCCTCAAAAGGAATGTTTCTAAGTGACATGGTGTCCAAGTAATTGTTTTTCAAAGATTGTTTCCCTTTTGCACTTTGGACTCTTAAGAGATATCGTTGGTTCAATGTAGCTCAAATTGTTTCGGCATGTTTGGGTGTGAAAGAGGACCATTCCTAGCCTAATTGTACCCATTCAGATGTGTTGGAACTATCGATTTGGTCACACAAGTTGCATAATGAAAGTTACACCCCTTTGCAACTTTACACTGTTTTCATTTGACCCTTTTTCCATCAACTGAAAAGTGGATACCATGAGAAAACACCTTAGAGATATCAAAAATTGAGAGAGTTTATTGTAGAGGGGCCCAACATGATCCAATAGCCTTATACGGAATGTTTCTAAGAGACATATTTTTTGAGTAACTTCTCACCAAAGATTGCTACCTTTTTTCACTTTGGACTCTTTAAGGATATCACTAATGCAATGTAGCTCGGACTGTTTCGGCATGTTTGGGTGTGAAAGAGGACCATTCTAGCCTAAATGTACCCATCTAGACATTTTGGAACTATTATTTTGGTCTCATGAGTTGCATAATGAAATTTACACCCCTTTGCAACTTTAATGATGAGTCTTAATTCACTTATGTATTAGGGTTAAATGGTGTAGATTATATGTCTATTATACATCAAAATTTTATGCCATGCCTAATGCATTTGTTTATCCATCATAATTGAATGAAATTGAATCTTATATTTGATTGTTTGAATGGAGTATGACCTATTTGTTAGGTTGAATGGCATACATGACAACATCAAACAACATTTTGTTTTTGTGTTAAACATACATCATAACTAGTGTTCATTATGGCATGATTAGTGTTTTTATTCATGATTATGACTTTTTGAGTGAGCAACACACTAAATTTATATTATGAGTGATCTTATAAGGGTTGCTTGCACTAAAGACTCAAATACTTATTGACAAAATAAGCCATGCACTCTATAAAGCCACTCCATCCTAATCACCACTATTGTTGATTGTTCCAATTGGTGTTAGAGCATTCAACATCAATGCATCCACACTCCATGTTGACCTCTGCATATCTTTAAAAGATAAGTCCTCTTAAGGGGCAAGTATTAGCAACATAACAAAAGACCATGAATTTCATTTAGACCATTATCCTTTTGAAGCATTTGTGTGTGTTACCACCTATCAAATACATTATTATGAATTCTAATGCTTCATATAAGAAAACAAGGGGCATCTTTAGCATGATTTTTGTATTGAATGCTTTCTTCTGTCAACAGCGTGATGCACAATCTCAACTCCAATTGATCAAGACGATAAAAAAATATGCATTAAAGTGGACATTATGCATGAAACAATGAACTATGAACATTTTTCATTAAAAATATGAACATTATGCATGAAACTATGAACTAGGAACATTATGCATTGAAATTATGAACATTATCCATGAAACTATGAACTATGAACATTATGCATTAAAACTATAAAAAATATGCATGGGACTATTTCAGGAAACTATGAACATTATGCATTATGCATTGAAAGGAAATAAGAGAATATTAACAATAATCGAAGACCGATGTAGATTCCAAACCCTAGTTGATTAACAATAATTCAATATTGCAAACCCTTATACTTTCAAACTTACACTTAAAATAAACATCCATAAACCCTTGTACATTCAAACCACATGAAATACATGCCTACTCACAATGATCATAGATTAAACATCCATAACCCCAACATGCTTTACATTTAGTGAGAAAATGTGAACTACCAACCTATTATTTCCCACCATAAAGTCCTCAACTACATTGTGAAACATATCACAAATCCTTAACATTGGTAAAAGACTTTTAACACTAATTTAATCTACTCAAAATTAGACATTAGTAACATCAACCATAAATAATCAATAATAGATGAGTGTGATTCCAACAATTTTTCATGTCACCTCAATTATTGAGTGGTCTTATAAATTAAATAGATTATTTTGGGTCCTTTTGTTGGAGTGAAATCCTTTTATATAAATTGAACTAAGATGGAGTAATGGGAGAGAATAAAAAGAACTTACAATGCATGCCATCAACCAAATGCACTAAATGTGATCATCACTAAAGTGGAAATTCATATCTTACCTCTACTAAAGCATTCTATTGATTTCAAAAAACTTGGTATGCTTGGCAAGCATACTTTCAACAATTAGTGTAGCATAATGACTTTGTAAAGTACGGCAAATGACAATAAATAAGCAGCATAATGACCTCTACATATCTTTAAAAGATAAATCCTCTTAAGTGGAAATAATTAGCAACATAACACAAGACCATGATACATAAAGGGCAAAAACTTCATGCACACACATATAAAGAGATATTAAATATAAAAATTCTTAAGATTAAGAAATTAAATAGATAACCCCCTTCTCTGGTGCACAAACCAATTAAGTGTTATTTTACAATGAAAACATGTTACAACCTATTCAATAAGATATTAAATAGAAAACTTGACACATGGACATTCTTATGGTGTTAAAACCACTATGTTGATTGTTACAAATGGAGCAGCACATACTTAGATAATTGCTACATGGTTAAAATTTTATTTTTCTTCAACTTTGATGTGTTATTTGTAGATTTTTTTTCTTTCTCAAATAAACTGTCTAAGCATTCCTAAAAGATTTAAAAGCAAACTATTTAAGCATGAACAAACACAAATGTAAAGTGAAACTTGTAAATGTGCCCAATGAGTCATTAATTGAGCTGCAAGCAAAGAGGGACTATCATAACAGATGAAAACAAGGTGAAAATTCATGAAGTTGACAATAGGCAACTCTATGGATCACATAAAGGGGCATTTTTCAATGTATGCACAGTCAAGGTGAGAGGACAATTCCAATAGAAGATGAAAGGGAGAAACTAGAAGACACTTTTAAGGTTGCAATGATACAAAGGTAGAGTTTCAAGGCTAAATATGAACAATGGATAGCCTTTAAAATCACAAATCAATCATTGGTGTCATTGGTGTTTCAAGGAGACCTATGAAAAGATACATTGAAGGCCAGTCCATGGAGAAGAAAACATGGTGGAGTTTAAAAATTTCTTGAAGAGGGAAGAGCAGTCCCATAAGGTAGTATGTTGTGTTCAAATTCATAAAATACAGTCACCCTAATGAAGCCCTGCCATATCAAATCATGATGGGTTGGAAAAGGGATCATCATCAATAATGGTAAAGAGAAGAAAATCCATTGACATAGGACAGCAAGCTCAAATGCAAGTTAAATAATCATATGAAGAGCATAAATGTGTGATGACATGAGTGCAAAATGGCATATCGACAATTCAAAATAAGGGGGAAGCAACTTGATCAAAAGGGGACAACCATAGATAAAAGGGACAGCCATGAGTTTTAGTTAATAGTGTTGAAAAATAATAGAATATAGTTGAATGCCACTATCCTCCATAAGGGGTAGTAAGCATTCAATGCATCATAGTCTTAAAGAAAATGCATTGACAATCAAAAGCAGAATAACAATTAAACCCTTATACCTATACATCACAACAAATCAATCAATGAAACTATGAACATTATGCATAATGCATTGAAAGGCAACAAGAGAAGATTAACAATAATTGAAGACCAATGTAGATGCCAACCCCTAGTTTATTAACAATAATGAAATATTGCAAACCCTTTTACAATCAAACTCACACTTCCAAATAGCAAAGTCGAACCCTCATAATGCTAGTATACATCCTCAAATGCTACATAAACAGTAAATCTGAATTGTATGTATCAAATATATCAAATATGATGGTTAATTCATGACTATTTTTTTATGGATAAAGATACTATCATTCACCAATATTTATATGAAACCCTTATACACTAAAATTAACCAAATATGAAAGAAAACAGTGATCAATAACATGACTTTACAAATTCAATGTGCATACTTACAAATCAATCCAATGAACCATCTAGGTCTACTCTACTCTTTATTGTGTCAAGTATTGCCTCGTGATCAGACTCACACACCTTCCACAAGTTCTTGTTCATAGGTATGCCCCCATATTTGATCAAATGAATATTGGTTTCAACGACAAGGTTGGAGTAGTGAAGAATCTTTTGATGCATGTCAAAGTCCTCAAATAGCCAAACTATAGCATTCTTAATTGAATACCTTTTAAGACATGTTCCAGTAACCACTGAACCTATAGGATATTCTATGTTTTCTCCATCTATAATTGGGTCCTCCAATTTATTTTTGGCCATGATACAACAACACAGGTAATAATTTGTTCCCTCTTCATTGTCTTCATCTACAATCACTGCATAAGCATGCCCTGCATTGATATGTTCATCTAGATAGATGTATTTAATGAACATCACAATAAAACAAAAAAAGTAAAATAAAAATAAGAATTTTGTATTAACTATGCAAGAATATATATTACCTAGTCCTAGTAGATCTGATACATGATCAAAGTGAACAGATGATTGCATCTTTGTGATTTGTAGAGTCATCGGGAGTTGATACGTGTCAAGTGGGGTTAGACTTCTTATAGACCATTCCTCAACCCACTCTTTTGAGTCGCAATCATTCCATACATGAAGTGTACATGCAAAACAAAATAATTCCATATTCCCCATATGGATAGTCCATGTACCTGCATCAGAACTTCTAAAAGAGTGTAGCTCACTCGATCCCGTCAATGTACAACAATCCTCATATTTTGCAATGTTAGTATCATCTACCAATAAAAAAAATATATGAACTAAAGAATTTCCTTCATTACCTGGACCCATTGCATGATTGCACCACTAGACAATTAATTTTGCATCTATCAACTTTTGATTGTCTTTGTACTTTAACTCTTCTCGTGCTAAGGATCTTTTGATACATGCACTTGCACCATCATGCTCCCCCTTTCTATGTCCGGCCTCTAAGAAATTCCACATATGTTGAACACCATTGATCCTATGCATCATGCTCAACCAGTAAAACATTCTGGAGTTCTTAAATTGTGATGTACAGTTATCCAACCATATGATATGCTAATTCAATGATATGCCCCTGCTAGCCAAATCAGCATAGAACATCTGAAAGCAACCTTGAAAAAACTTTGTATAATGTGTGTGATCATCACTGATGTAAAAGTGATACTCCCTCAATACCTTCCTGTTATCTTTTGTAATATCATTTTCATGAATGAATTCTATATGCACAAATATAGCAACCTATGTGGAGTTGTATTATGATTTCACCTCGTTTTTTGGTTGTAGTGTGTAGTTTTTTGTGAATTTTACAACTAAAATGATGCTATGAAGTGGAAATGTGTCCTTGCATAACTTGAACTTTGAGTCCAACCATCAAGCTCTATGTGTATGCCTTGCATACTCATAGACCACATGATCATGAAAAAATACCCATAAAATGATACACTAGAATCTTATCACTGACCAATTCACACTTCTTTACTTCTTTCCCATCTTTTAGACCATAGGCCATTGTCTTGTATTTTCCAAATTCCATAATTTCATTTCCAACTGCATATGTACTAGCCATGTGTTGGAAAATTGGAAAATATTGCATGTCACCACAATGATTACATGTGTCATCCAAACATGATTATTATAAAAAAAATTGACCATCCACTCTTTCTCATCAAATTTTAGATAAGAAATCCCTTGAAGATTTAGGTGGAGGCCTTATGTTACATTCCTGCAAAACATTGTTAGTATGCATATCTACACGTATACATTGATAAACATCATAATGGTTAGAAAACTCAATATGTATTCTACAACAATAATTAGTGTGTGTGTGTGATTTATTTTGACATAAAAAGGCTTTAGCATTTCAAAAAAAACCTTCGGTGTATTTTAACTTGAAGAAACCTCTCTAGCAAAAAAATGGGTTTCAGTGGTATCCAAAAAATGCTTTGGATGTGGCTCACATATTTGGCTACCGATTCTCCTTCTTACAACATCTCTTTGATTGGGAGATAACCTTATGTTATCCTTCCAAAAATATTTTATTAGAGATCTCAAGGCTTGAGAATTTTTTTATCTTTTCATGGTAGTCTACTCGAGAATGCCCATAACTCATTGCTATTTGGATCCTCCACTCTTTCATACCTTCTTTTGGATCTCATTAGAGATGGCCTACTTATTTTCAAATATTTAATCATCTTTTAAAGGTTCATCTTATTCCTAATTTGACTGCTTAACAATTTTGTTGTCATCACATGTCGTGTGGCACAACTATATTTCATACGTGAGGTAGAACCCACACTCTCATATGCACTCATAAGATTCTTTACAATAGATTTCTCACTTCAGTCTTTCAATATTATTCCTACCTATTTTTAGCTACAACTCAAAATAGGTAGAGCTGAATTCCATTCATCATTGAAAGGTACACAAGTGTTTTCAAAACAATTCTACTAAGTGTTCATTGATCTTGAACAAATCTAATTATAATTTTATGAATTTTCAGTATTATTATGCAAGTAATTGTAACATAAAAATCATAAAATTGCATATTGATTGTTGCTTTATTCATATTGTAAGAACCAAAGTCCCACACAATCCATGGGAGTAACTTGATTTGATTTTTTTAAATTAAATAATGAATACATGAACGAGTTGTAAACTATACAACTGAAGATAATGTGAACATAAAAAAAGAAGTGATTTGTCATTGCCTGTAATGATGAATAATTTTATACTTTATGTCTTCAAGTTGTTGTGTCTCCGGTGTCTCCAGGTTGTTTCAGCTCCAAGCTGCATGGTTTCCTGCAAGAGTGTTGAAAGGTGGTGTTAGAGCAATGATAAATCACATCCTTCTTCATGCCTACATTACCAACATAATTATAATCTACATCATATCAGGCATTCATTAGATGATTAATTCATCAAAAAGATATATGTACAGAAGCACAAACTTCAATGGAAGCCTTCAGCTTCAATTGTTTTGCTAAAAAAATTGTTTTGCTAAAAATTTTGTTTAATGTGCAAGTACAGCTACAATATGTCATGTCAATCAACATATATTGTTGAAGGTTGTTATGTGTGGTGGAAACTGTGGCTCCCACAAGGGTTGAGCCCAACACATAACACTAATACAAAAAAAATTATACCCTGGTTAAGGAACAATCAAATCATTATGGGACAACCATTATAAGGACATAAGCAACATGTAGAGGAAAGCAATCACAGTGTTCATGTAACTTCAGCAAGGTCAGCAAATGATGATCATTCACAATGGAATAACCTGTCTCTATTATCCAATCAAAGTTGCAAAGTATAGCTACTGATGTAAATACAAGAAACAATAAACTATGAATAAATGTTGCAACTTCAACATTATCATCAAGAGGACAACAACGAAAGCAATTAAAAAATGATCATGTGATAGATTTAAAGGATCAAGCCATCTCCACAAGAGAAAAAATGGAGGTTTTGTAGGTCATATCATGTACAGAGAGATCATATCTCAGTGAGGGAGCCACCTCAAAGTTAGAAAAGCTTCATTAAAGTTGAAGGATAAATTTGTACCAAGGTTGAAATGGGGTTTCAGTAGCTTTGCAGTGATGTTAGAAATCCCTTACAAATCCATGCAAGTGAAAGCTCATGACCAAAAAATATAAGAAAGGAATGCTAATGATGGAAGCATTGCAGCCTTTAAAACAAATGAGCATGATGTTTGATCTCAATAATTAAAGGCCATAAGTTAAATCCATCTGGCTCAGCAACAGGGGTCAGGTATAAAAGAGCGGAATATTAAGCTAGTTCCTCGCTTGATTACTGTGACATTTCTCTTTTCAATTGACAACAAGCATAACATATTCAAATCATTGCAAAAGAGAATCTACAGTATGGAAAACTATCAAATCCATGCTACAAAGGATGAATACTTTTCAAATGCATTTTGACATGACATCATACAGGAAATAAGGAGCAGCCTCTGTAGGTTTCATATATTTGATCCGTCTTGAAGATTACTGGCTTGTATTTTGTTTTGAAGGTGATTGAACAAATGTTTGTGGAGGAGATGAACAAGATCTGCAAGTGTTGCAAATGAAACTAAGTTACTAGAAAATGATCTTTTTATAACAAAAAGAGAGTTATGTATTTTTGTCAAATATAGAGTTATGAAATGAACAAAACACGGTCTACATCAAAGGTCTGGAAAGTTTACTTTCCTTTCTAAATCTTCAATAATCAACAAAACCCAAGTTGTAGTTTATAGGACAAGCATTCACACCAGTTGGGGTTTTATCATGGCAGCCCTTTAGGGATTTTAAATACATTTTACAGGTGTTTTACAAATGCCCATATCATGGAGATTAAAACCAGATGAAACAAAAGTACTCAGACAAAGACAATAAACAAAGAAAGTGGAATTTTGTAGCCAAAAGTGGTAAGAAATCCAAAATCCAATCACAAAGATTGAATCCCACGGCCTGCATAATGAAGAATTTCATCCATAAACCCATGAATGTGGCCTCCTTTGAGCTCAAACCAATACTCAATAAGCAGCCTCAAGCCAGACAAGTGTAAACAACAAAAAGAAAAATAAAGATACAATAGATATTATGCTACAACCATGGCCAATAAGCATCAGGAATGCTTTCGAAATGAAGGTATATCCTCAAAGTCAAGTAAACTATTACAAATTCTAGAATGCATAGGAAACACAAATTTTACCACAGAAAATGTATCCAAAGACACATGAGAAGAACATCAATGGCGACGCCTAAAATACCTATGATTTCGTTACATAAGATGTAAAATAGAAATGAAATGATTCTATGGTAGCCAAGATGGCTTACCTTCTACAATCTTCTTCAAGAGGCTCATACAAAATCTTCAGAGACGAATGAATATTATCAGGTTCGAGCTAGTTCCAAGAAAATCCACAGTCTTGGTTGCAAAACCTAACATCAATGGCGGCCACAACAAATAGCCTCACAATCTCTTTACATCAAGTGAACAATGATAATGATTAGGGTTTACCCTAATCTTTATTTTCCATGAGCTCGATATTATTTAATTAATGTGACTTAATCAAAATCATTTTTGATTTATTCTGTCATGGCCATGACTTTATGTTAATGTGCCTAATATGGTTGATGATAGGTTTATAGATTTATTTAATGTTTATGTTGCATTATACATATGTAAAGTCCATTATTTAAATGATAATTTATAAATCTTTTAATTAATGTGACTATTTTTGAAATGAAATTTTAATCATTAAACATGAATTAAGTCGACCATGCATAGAGGGATAGGTGGAAAGTTCCAGTTAATGATAAGTTATCATGGGTGAGTTGGACAGGTGGGGCCAATTTTGCATGGGTTTAGCCTTTTTTTTCTAGTGATTTGAGTTGTTTTGAGTTTCACATTGGATGAACTAGGAGTCAGTATGAGTTTGAGCCTAAGTTCACTCATTTTTCATGAGTTTTGATTCCTTTTTTCTAGGGTTTTGATGCTTGCTCGTAAATGGATTTTTAGGAGATATTTTCACTTGGAGTTGACCTTCAGTTCCACCTCCTTTCCCCTTTGTGGAGGTTTTTGTATAAAGTGAAATGACTCAATCATTTTTTCACTAGTTCTCACTTTTCTATCTCTTGCACAGTTCTGGAGAGATTGAGAAAATTCTTGTAGCTCTTTTATTTTTTCCAAATTCATGACAGCATACTTCAATAAAAGTTCAATTTGCCTACAGAAATGCTCAAGTGTCTACTTTTCATACTAGTTTTGATTCGAAAGTTATTGTGTTTAAAATTTAAGCCTTTCATTTTCTATCACTATTATGAATCCTTGTACCCATCTCAAATTAGCTTCACAGGTTGTGCATTGTGCAGTATGATATTTTCAATAACTCTAGCTATGAAAAAACCTAGTTTTTTCCTTTGAGGGGAATGGTGTTATCAAGCCTTTACATGAATTACTTATGTGATTAGTTTGAATAGAATTAAGTTATACAATTAGAATTCATCGAATGTTTGTTGTGAATTGAGTTCAAATCATTTAGGTGCATCACCATTAAATTGTTTTAAGTTTTAGTCATTTTATGCAGTTTTCCTTACCTTTTTCCTCCATCAAAAAAAATTTTTAGTACCTAATTGAATATAAAATAGGAACCAGCCTAGAATCTGGAGGTCTAATTCCATACAGGGTACCCACAACCTGGAATTAGTCCAATGTTACATAGGATTACAAAGCTTTCCAATGTTGCATGCGGGTGCAAATCCTATTGATAACAGTTTTCGACATGCCCAATGGGACTCTGAGGTTCACTTCAAAGAAAGAGTTTGAAGATTTCAAACTGTTGTTCTCAGATTTATAGCAGAAATTTACCTACTAGAGGTTTACAATATATATTTGGCGTCTCCGTTTAAATTTGATTTTATGCAGATCTGTTCAAGTAGCACATGAGTAAAATTCAGACAAGGAAAAGTGTTGATCCTTTCGAATACTTGCAACTATCATCACCCAAGAGAAAAGGCAGAACAAAAATGAGGTTGAGAAGATTGAGATCACAATCAACACCAAGGTCTCACTCTACACCACCCAATCTCAGGCCTTAAAGTTTTGTACCTATTTTTCCAATTACACTTACAGTACCAGTTTTACAAGTGTCACCTCCTAGAGTAGCTCCAATGGCCAGAGCGCATGAATTTGTACCATTTAATGGGGCAGCCCATTGAACTTGGCTTAGCATGACAATATACCAATTTTTGCACTCAAAAGTCTACCTATCTTTATTGGTGAGGATCAGACTACACTGATTGAACATATAAGAGACATGGCTTCACTATGCAAAGTGCATCATATCACACAAGAGAATGTGGCATTGAGGTTGTTAGCGGCTTCTTTCAAAGGGAATGCGCTCCAATGGTTCAGAGGTTTAGTGGTAAATTTTGTCACTACATGGGATGACTTAGGTGACAAGTTGACCAAAAAAAATTCAAATAAACCAGACCATCTTTCTCTCGTTGAGTAGATGATAGCAATAAAGAGATCCCCACAAGAGTAAATGTTTGATTTTAACTTTCGTTTTCAAAGAACCTGGAACAAAATCCTAGCCACAGTAAGACCTACACCTGATCATACTTTTTTGTACTATTTGAGAGCATTAAATAGTAATATTGTTGTAATGATCCAATCTATGGGTGGAGTAACTTTTCCAGTAGCCTATGATATAGCTATTAGAGCTGAGAATAATTTAATATAGGCTGGAAAAATTGCACCTAGGCCTCCTATGCCTATCTTTCTAGATATTCAGCCATTAATGCCCATTCAAGTATCTCTGATAGCTCCATTACCTGTTGTTCCAACCTTAGGATTTCAGGTAGTTACTCAAAATAGTTTTGTTTCAGCTAATAATGAATTACGGGAGCTTAAGGGTGCTCAACAAAAAATGGAAAATGATTTACAGCAGCAAATAAACAATCAGGAAGTTATGCAAAAATTATTGCAAACTATCAGTAACAATTTATTAGGCCTTAAGAACCAACAAGGTCAGAATTTCAGACCTAACCAACCACCATTCCAAGCAAACAGACCACCTTATCAAGCTGATTATCAAGGACAGAGAAGAAATTTCAACCCTAGGCCAAATCAACCATTTAATCTAGCTGATGCCAGCTCTTCAAAGGAGCTTATGCCCATACAAAATAACTTAGAAGAGGATTATGTGTGGTGCTACCCATGTAATCAGCCTCATAATCAAGCTCCATGCATGAATGGTGTGGTTAATCAAGCTCTCATGGTTCAAAGTAGTTATGTTGTTATTTCTGAAGGTACAAGCAATGTTAGTAATGACCAGCAAGATCAACAAATGCAACAGAATGACTTAGATGTTGCTATGATGAACTGGAAAGGAAATCATTTTTGTGGGATAAATCATGCTCAAGTAGGACATAATCAGTCATCTACCTTAGTTGTAGCCAATACAAGATCCAAAAAGAGGGCAATCGACTTGAGACAGCCAGCTATTTCTAAGAATCAATAGCCTGGTAAGGACAAACAACAAGCTGAAAAGGAGATAAATCATATTCCGACAAAACAACAGGGGCAAGTTCAACCTTCTACCTCTCAAAATGTTCAAATATCGTCAAGAGAACAACCTGTAGCAGTGAAGGAACAACTAAAGACTCAGCCTCAGCCTTCACATATGCAAAAAGAAGTTGATGTTTCCAAAGTACAACAAAAGGTAAGTGGCACTATTTTTAACATTATTGGCCATATTAAAAAAGCCATTGTTAACATATCAATGTTAGATGCTTTGCACCTTCCTGGGAAGAAGGAATCTTTACAAGATGCTCCTGCTAAGATTAAAAATTTTGATGAGTCAATTGAAGAGCAGCCAAAAGTCTTGGCAAATGTATTAGAAAATAAGAAAGGGAAGCCTTCTCAAGATGTAAATCCACCACCTTTTTATGTCAACTTAATTATAGGTGACAATATAGTGCATAACTATGTGATAGATTCAGGATCAAGTAGTTCAATTATGCCCAAGTAGCTAGTAGATAAGTTAGGACTAGAATATGAGCCATTGTCGAAAGGGGTAGTGCAATTAGATGGTACAGTCGTTAAATCCATGGGATTTATTAAAATCTTACCTCTAAATTTACATGCTTGTTTGAACTTTTCAATTACTCAAGATATATATATCATTGATTTTCCACCATTCTTTGCCCTTTTCCTTTCTAGAGACTTTACAACAAAGTTAGGTGGATATGTATTGGAAGATTGGTCACATCTGTGTTTTAGAACTAGATATGGTACTAGAGTGACTGTCAAATCTGAAGCACAGGCTAAAGATCATATTGAGCCTTATGTCGCAAATCCTATAAATACAAACCTAGTCATTCATGAGTAGGATGATCAATTTATGACCCATGACCCCACTGCACACATTGAAGGCATACCTGACATAGATTTAGATGAGTGGGCAGTCGAGAATCATTAGATTGATCCTTCCAGTCTCATGGATGAAGTAGGTTTGGGAATTTACATGATTCATGAGCCTGATACAGTTATTCCTAACCTGGTTAAGGGTGATAAATAGGTAAAACAGCAAGATGATCAGCTTTGGAAGTTGTATTTTGATGGTTCAAGAAGCAAAGTAGGTTATGGTGGAGGAGTTGTATTGATTTCGCCAGAAGAGGAAAGGTATTACTCAACTTTCAGATTTTCTTTCAGTTGTTTTAATAATGTTGTTGAGTACAAAGCATTAATACATGGTTTAGAATGGGCCAGAAAAAGAAAAATTAAGTGCTTATAAGTGTTTGATGATTCTGAATTAATAGCAAATTAGGTTAGAAATTTGAGTTTGACAAAGAATGATGTGTTGAAATTATATAAACATCAGGTTTGGGACTTAATTGAGGAGTTTGATGTATTTAATCTGCTGTCAGTACCAAGAAATCAGAACAAGCAAGTTGATAAACTTGCTGCCATAGGATCACAGTTTGATATTCCAACTGAAATTCACAATGTGGAGGGTGTAGCAATATGTGAAAATAGTTGTCAAACCATCGGTACCTGATAATAATGTGGGTTCAAATATTTTTGATAGCGATGAGAAAATAATCCACTTTCTAATGGAAGAAGCAGAGTTTTCTACTAGAAACCATAGAAAGTTTGATCAGCAATATGGTGATCAAATCATGCAGCTAAAGTCTAACAAGCTTCCAAAAGGTTTGGTAACCTTAGAATCTACCTTTAACTCCGATGATTAGGTTAGAAAATATAAATCCAGTTTAATAGTTAAACGGGAGCATTATGAGCCAATTGAAATATTTAAAGATAAGCTCCTGAAACTTGGCAAAATTTGTACCAAAAAAGAAAAGGAAGCCTTCATCCTATTGTGCCAAGAATTTAGTGACATCTTCACTTGGGAGTATGGAGACCTCAAGGGTTTTAACCTCAAGTTAGCTCAGCACACAATTGAGCTAGAACCCAATGTGAAGCCAGTCAGATAGACGCAAAGCCCCCTTAATCCTAAGTTGGAGCACTTGATGAAAACATAGTTGAATAAATTGGTTGAGGTGGTATCATCTTTCCAATTAAGCACACCTCTTGGGTTTCCAACTTGGTGCCTGTCAGATTAAAGAACTGAGAGATAAGGTTGTGCATAGATTTTCGTGATCTAAATAGAGCTTCGCTCAAAGATCACTACCCATTGCCTTCAATGAACCAAATACTACAAGTTGTCTCAGGATCATAGAGGTTCTCATTGTTGGATGGTTATTCAAGGTATAATCAAATCCTGGTTAAAGAGGAAGACCAACATAAGATAGCCTTTACCACCAAGTGGGGTACTATGGCTTACATAAATATGTCATTTGGATTATCAAATGTGAGAGCAACCTTTCAGAGAGCAATGGATATGGCTCTCCAAGGTTTGATAAGAAAGTTTGTTCTTGTTGATTTAGATGATACCATTGTTTTCTCACGAAATTCTAATGAACACTTTGATTATCTTAGACAGAATTTTGAAAGATGCAGAGAGTATGGAATTTCCTTGAATCCAAAAAAGAGCATCTTTGTCATTCACGAAGGTGAACTTTTGGGTTACATTGTTTCTAAAGATGGAATTTCTATTGATCTAGAATGTATTGCAGCCATTCTGGCATTGTCGCTTCCTGCTCACAAGAAAGGTTTATAGAGTTTTCTAGGCAGAATTAACTTTGTTAGGAGATTTATTCCTAACATTGAAGCTTTATTGCAACCTCTTACAACTATGTTAAAGAAGATCATTTTCAGTTGGACAAAAGGGGGTAAGAATAGCTTTGAGAAAATCAAAGAGGCACTTGCAGTAGCCCCAACACTAATTAACCCAAACTTTAATAAATATTTTATACTGTATGTGTTTGGTAGTTTTGATATGATTTCTACCATGTTATGCCAGCAGAATGATGAAGGACTTGAACAACCCATTGCATTTTTTAGTCAAGTCTTCCATGATTATGAAGTAAGGTATTCATTTGTTGAAAAACATGTGCTTGTTGTAGTGATAAGTCTCAAGAAGTTTAGACATATACCGTCTAATAATAAGATACATCTGTTAGTAGCTCATCCAACAGTCAAAGAATTTCTACTAAGGCTATTAATGATAGAAGAGCAGGTTGGATAACCAAAGTTATGGAATATGACATCAATATAAAGGTTACCAATATTGTTAGAGGTAAAGGCCTATGCGAACAACTTGCAAAGAATGAAGAAAAATAGCAGTGAACAAGTCACTACAATACTAAACAATGAAGAGGAACCTGTTGTTACTACCCCTTCAATAGATTGGATCCATCAAATGATTCATTGTTTGTATACTAGAGATTTTCCAAAAGGTATGGATAAATCAAAACAAAGATATTATAGGTTACAAGGCATTCCATATGCAAAAATTAATGGAATTCTTTACAAAAAGGATTTTAATGGTGTATTTCTCAAGTGTGTTTACCCATATCAGATTGAGAGAGTTCTTGAGGAATTCCATGATGGACTTGTTAGAGGCTACTTTGCACCCAAAACTACAGCTCTTAAAATTATGAGAGTTGGATACTATTGGCCAGATTTATTTAAAGATGCTCATGCTTATGTAAGAAAGTGCAGTAAATGTTCATTGTTTGTAAGAAAATAGAAACTTGTAGCTCTGCCCCTACATCCAATTCAATTTGAACAGCCATTTGGGAAGTGGGGACTTGATTTTATTGGTCCCATTAATCCACCTTCTAGTGCAAGGAATAAGTGGGTATTAACTGTAATGGATTACTTTATGAAATGGACAGAAGTAGTTGCATTGAGAGATGCAAATGAGACTTCAGTTTTCAACTTCTATCAGGATTTGGTTTCTAGGTTTGGTACACCTCAATCTATTATTTCAGATAACGCATTAGCTTTTGTTGGCTTGAGAGTTTTAGATTGGTCGGTAAAGAATAACATTTTTTCGAATACCTCATCCAATTATTACCCTCAGGGTAATGGACAGGCTGAATCAACAAATAAAATCTGATTAAGATCATTAAAAAGACCATTGAAGATAATCAAAGATCATGGCATGATAAGCTGAAATTACCCCTTTGGGCTGATAGAGTTACACCAGAATGATCAACAAGTTTTTCACCTTATGTTTTGGTTTATGGCAAAGAGGCCAAATTGCCTATTTCCATAGAGTTACCAACTTTGGAATACATAAAATAGCTTGAGTTACTTGAGGAGAAGCTAATGCAAATCAGGCTTGCTCAATTAATGGAGTTGGAGGAAACCAGAAAAAAAGCTTTCAAGAAGCTTGAAATCCACCATGCACGGATGAAGAAGACCTTTGACAGAAAATCAGTAGCAAGAATTTTCAATGAAGGTGATTTAGTGTTCAAGTGGGATGAGTTAAAGAGCATACTTAAAAAATATACCAAGTTTTATGCCATGTGGGATGGTCCATACATCATCACAGAGAAGAAGGAGCACAATGCATTCTAGCTTTCGAAGCTGGATGGTGATATACTTCCAATTCCAATAAATGGGATTCACCTCAAACCTTGTTTTTGAGGAATGTAATTGTTAATAAGTGTTGTTATGCACATTTATTTTTGTTATTGTTTTTTTTTTTTTTCAAGAAGTGTTGATGCACATGTCTCTGGTCTTTTTCTTAAACCAGACCATTGTAGTTTCTTTTTGTTTTGTTGTTGTCATGTTGTGGAGCAGCTAGGTTACAAGGGTTTTCACATAAAAGACGAGCAAGGAATGACTCTGAGCCCAATGGATAAGCTACATAACTAGTCGATGGTGATTAGCAAGCAAACACTCCACAAAGGTTGCCAAATTGTTACCTATTTTTAGCTACAACTCAAAATAGGTAGAGCTGAATTGCATTCATCATTGCAAGGTACACAAGTGTTTTCAAAAAAATTATACTAAGTGTTCACTGATCTTGAAAAAGTCTAATTATAATTTTATGAATTTTCAGTATTATTAATCAAGTAATTATAACAGAAAAATCATAAAATTGCATGTTGCTTTATTCATATTGTAAAAACCAAAGTCCCACACAAGCCATGGGAGTAACTTGATTTGATTTTGAAAAAAAATCAAATAATGAATACATGAAAGAGTTGTAAACTATACAACTAAAGATAATGTAAACATAAAAAAAGAAGTGACTCGTCATTGCCTATAATGACAAATTGTTTTATACTTTATGTCTTCAAGTTGTTGTGTCTTCAGTGTCTCTAGGTTGTTTCAGCTCCAAGCTCCATGGTTTCCTGCAAGAGTGTTGAAAGGTGGTGTTAGAGCAATAATAAATCACACCCTTCTTCATGCCTACATTACCAACAAAAGTATAATTTGCATCCTATTAGGCATTCATCGGATGATTAAGTCATCAAAAAGACAGATGTACAAAAGCACAAAGTTCAATGGAAGCCTTCAGCTTCAATTATTTTGCTAACAAGTTTGTTTAATGTCCAGGTACATGTACAATATGTCATGTCAATCAACAAATATTGTTCAAGGTTATTGTGTGTGGTGGAAAATGTGGCTCCCACAAGGGTTGAGCCTAGCACATAATGCTAACACAACAACAATTATGCGTTGGTTAAGGAACAATCAAATCATTATGGGACAACCATTATAAGGACATAAGCAACATGTAGAGGAAAGCAATCACAGTGTTCACGTAACTTTAGCAAGGTCAGCAAATGATGATCATTCATAATGGAATAACTAGTTTCTATTATCCATTCAAAGTTGCAAAGTATAGCTACTGAAGTAAATACAAGAACTAATAAACTATGAAGAAATGGTGCAACTTCAACATTATCATCAAGAGGAAAACAACAAAAGCAATTAAACAATGATCATGTGACAAAATTAAAGGATCAAGCCAGCTCCACAAGAGAACAAATGGAGGTTTTGCAAGTCATATCATGTATAGAGACATCATATCTCAGTGAGGGAGCCACCTCAAAGTTAGAAAAGCTTCATGAAAGTTGAAGGATAAATTTGTACCAAGGTTGAAATGGGGTTTCAGTAGCTCTGGAGTGATGTTAGAAACCCCATGCAAGTGAAAGCTTAGGACCACAACATATAAGCAAGGAATTATAATGATGGAAGCAATGCAGTGTTTAAAATAAATGAGCATGATGTTTGATGTTTGATCTCAATAATTAAAGGCCATGAGTTAAATCCAACTGACTCAGCAGTAGGGGTCAAGTATAAAAGAGAAAGACATTAAGCTAGTTTCTCACTTGATTACTATGAAATTTCTCTTTTCAATTGACAACAAGCATAACATATTCAAATCATTGCAAAAGAGAATCTACACAATAGAAAACTATCAAATCCATGCTACAAAGGATGAATACTTTTCAAATGCATTTCAACATGACATCATATAGGAAATAAGGACCAACCTTTGTGGGTTTCAAATATTTGATCTGTCTTGAAGATTCTTGGCTTGTATTTTATTCTGAAGGTGATTGAACAAACATTTGTCAAGGAGATGAATAGGATTTGAAATTGTTGTGAATGAAACTAAGTTATTGGAAAATGAGATTTTTATAACAGAAAGAGAGTTATGTTTTTTTTGTCAAATGCAGAGCTATGAAATGAAGAAAATGAAATCTGCATCAAAGGCCTAGAAAGTGTTCTTTCCTTTCTAAATATTCAATAATCAACAAATCCTAAGTCATAGTTTATAGGCCAAGCATTCACAACAATTAGGGTTTTATCATGGTAGACCTTTAGGGCTTTTAAATACATTTTACAGGTGTTTTACAAATGCCCATATCATGGAGATTAAAACCAGATGAAACAAAAGTACTCAAACAAAGATAATGAACAAAGAAAGTTGAATTTTGTGGCCAAGAGTGGCAAGAAATCCAAAATCCAATCACAAAGATTGAAGCCCACGACCTACATAATGAATAAGTTCATCCAAAAACCTGCAAATGTGGCCTCCTTTGAGCTCAAACCAATAATCAATAAGCGGCCTCAAGCCAAACAAGTGCAAACAGCAAAAAGCAAAATAAAGATACAATAGATATTATGCTACAACCGTGACCAACAAGCATCAGGAATTCTTTCAAAATGAAGGTAATATCCTCAAAGTCAAGTAAACTATTACAAATTCTAGAATGCATAGGAAACACAAATTTTACCACAGAAAACATATCCAAAGACACATGAGAAGAACATCAATGGCGACGCCTAAAATACCTATGATTTCGTTACATAAGATGTAAAATAGAAATGAAATGATTCTATGGTAGCCAAGATGGCTTACCTTCTACAATCTTCTTCAAGAGGCTCATACAAAATCTTCAGAGACGAATGAATATTATCAGGTTCGAGCTAGTTCCAAGAAAATCCACAGTCTTGGTTGCAAAACCTAACATCAATGGCGGCCACAACAAATAGCCTCACAATCTCTTTACATCAAGTGAACAATGATAATGATTAGGGTTTACCCTAATCTTTATTTTCCATGAGCTCGAGATTATTTAATTAATGTGACTTTATCAAAATATTTTTTGATTTATTTTGTCATGGCCATGACTTTATGTCAATGTGCCTAATATGTTCAATGATAGGTTTATAGATTTATTTAATGTTTATGTCGCATTATACATATTAAAGTCCATTATTTAAATGATAATTTATAAATCTTTTAATTAATTTGACTATTTTTGAAATGCAATTTTAATCATTAAACATGAATTAAGTCGACCATGCATAGAGGGATAGGTGGAAAGTTCCAATTAATGATAAGTTATCATGGGCGAGTTGGACAGGTGGGGCTAGTTTTGCATGGGTTTAGCCTCTGTTTTCTAGTGATTTGAGTTGTTTTGAGTTTCACATTGGATTAACTAGGAGTCAGTATGTGTTTGAGCCTAAGTTCACTCATTTTGCATGAGTTTTGATTCCTTTTTTCTAGGATTTTTATGCTTGCTCGTAAATGGAGTTTTAGGAGATATTTTCACTTGGATTTGACCTTCAGTTCCACCTCCTTTCCCCTTTGTGGAGGTTTTTGTATAAAGTGAAATGACTTAGTCATTTTTTCACTAGTTCTCACTTTTCTATCTCTTGCACATTTTTTGAGAGATTGAGAAAATTCTTGTAGCTCTTTTATTTTTTCCAGATTCATGACGGCATACTTCAATAAAAGTTTAGTTGGCATACATAAATTCTCAAGTGTCTTCTTTTCATACTAATTTTGATTCAAAATTTATTGTGTTTAAAATTTAAGCCTTTCATTTTTTATCACTAGTATGAATCCTTGTACCCATCTCAAATTAGCTTCATAGGTTGTGCATTGTGTAGTATGATATTTTCAATAACTCTAACTATGAAAAAACCTAGTTTTTTCCTTCAAGGGGAATGGTGTTATCAAACCTTTGCATGAATTACTTATGTGATTAGTTTGAATAGACTTGAGTTGCGCAATTAGAATTCATCGAAATTTTGTTGTGAATTGAGTTTGAATCATGTATGTGCATCACCATTGAATTGTTTTAAGTTTCAGTCATTTTATGCAATTTTCCTTACCCTTTTCCTCCATCAAAAAAAAAATAGTACCTAATTGAATATCAAATAGGAACCAGCCTAGAATCTGGAGGTCTAATTTCATACAGGGTACCCACAACCTGGAATTAGTCCAATTTTACACAGGATTGCAAAGCTTTCTAGCCTTGCATGTGGGTGGAAATCCTATTGATAACAATTATTAGTCCAAGAATCTTCATGGTGGGCCTAAAATTGAGTTTCCTCATCATTTCAACAAATAGTTGACATCTTCCAACCTCACTTAGCTTTTCAAAAAATAAACTCCATATCCTCTTCGCATATCTTTGGCATGTACATTTTGGAATCTTATCAGCCATTGGTTTCAAAACATTGGCATCAATATCAGTCAAATATTTAGGTTTTCTATGCAAAACTCTAGGAGTTCTCAAAAGTAAAGTTGTTTCAATATTAGGAATGCCAACAACATCGGGGATAGATGGTGTACCTTCAATCGAAGGTAAAATCGATGACGTACTTTGAGATTGGCGTGTAAACGATGTTGTACCTCTAACTTGAGATGTGGTATGTGGAGTGTCTTCATGTAGAGATGTGTTTGCTGATGTACTTTCAAAACCACATGTTGTTGATGGTGTGTCTTCAGCTAGAGATGTGATTGTTGATGTATTTTGAACATGAGATATTGTAGATGGTGTGCATTGAACTTCACTTATGGTTGATGATGTTCCCCCAACTTTGGAATTTATTTCTCTCCTTGCACTAAGTTTTTGCATTTGTTCCCTTTGTGCTGCCAATTCGACATCTCTCTTAGATTGCACGAGAATTTCTTCCTCTATGGGCTGCAATTTCTTTTCTTAACAAACTTTCCTTTTTGTTTCTCTTCTCCTTATTTTTTAGCTTCACGTTCATCTGGAATTAGAGGTTTTTCGTGTTTCCTTGGCATGATGTTGAATGCTACATGTTCACAAACACACAAAGAACACAAGTAAGTAATGCATTTTATGAAACATATTCATATCATTGATTACATTGCATTGAATATCTTTCAAACTCAAAGCATTACTTCATGTTGCATAACTAATAACTAAGTGCTAATCTATCTATGACAAAATTTTAATTGTAATCAAATTGTTGCCTTGTCTATGCTACCACATTTTGCATTTTCTTGTCATGCATCACCATGAGACCACATTGAACTTTGAGGCATTTTTTCAAACAAATCACTATCATGTCTATGTTGTCACATTTTTCATACATGTCTACCAAAGAATTTTGTGAAACATTTCTATGCTACCACATTTTTCATACATGTCTACCAAATAATTTTATGAAACATGTCTATGCTACCACATTTTTCATACATGTAGATACCAAAGAAGTTTTCATACATGTCTACCAAAGCATTTTATGAAATAAGGCAGTAAGTTGTTTGAAAAAATGCCTCAAAAAATGTGGTCTCATGGTGATGGACATCACCATGAGACCACATTTCTTTGAGGATTTTTTTCAAACAACTCATTGCATTTTATATCCTACCACATTTTCCATACATGTCTACCAAAGAATTTTATGAAACAAGGTAGTGAGTTGTTTGAAAAAAATCCTGAAAGAAATGTGGTCTCATGGTGATAGACATCACCATGAGACCACATTTCTTTCAGGGATTTTTTCAAACAGCTCACTGCCTTTTCTATGCTACCAAATTTTACATACATGTCTACAAAAGCATTTTATGAAACATATCTATGGTACGTCCACATTTTTCATACATGTCTACCAAAGCATTTTATGAAACAAGTGAGTTGTTTTAAAAAATGCCTCAAAGAAATGTGGTCTCATGGTGATGGACATCAACATGAGACCACATTTCTTTGAAACATTTTTTCAAATAGCTCACTATGCTACCACATTTTTGATACATGTCTACCAAATCATTTTATCAAACAGTTCACTTCCTTGTTGCTATGGCTAAAAGCCTAAAACAGGTGCTTTCAAACAAACTATGGATGCTTGGAAAAAACCTATCAAAGCATAATAGTAAGCAATAGCATAGACAAAACAGTGAGTTGTTTGAAAAAAATGCCTCAAAGAAATATGGTCTCATGTGGTGATGTCCATAGAACAATCATATACTAAAATTTAAATATTAAATCTTGAAATATATACTAAATAGTAAGAAAAATACAAGATATGCTACTTTTCAACTATTAAAACTCAAATAAATTGAGAGTGTCCATAGAACAATCAAAATGCCTCATAATTCCATAAAATTTACAAAATAAAATTCAAACCCCATCTCCCCAATGATTCTAACATTTCCCATAAATTTGTCATGGTAATTAGCTAGTGCTAGTAGAATTATGCCTAATAATATTAGTGGTAGGAATCTCGTAATATGTATAGAAAAAGGTGTGTCACTATCACCTCCCCTGAATACACCCAATGTTCGACGTACCGACTATTTTTTTCCCCACTTCTTGAACCCCTCACTATCTCAATTTTTTGTCTAAAGAATGTCGGTGGATTACCATCCTACGCATAACACTAGTTTTTTTTTGCAACCCTGAAAGGAAGATTACTTGTAGATTTAACGCAATATGCGCGAATATCATTCTTTATTCGTGATTTTTTTATTTATCTATGAGTTTTTCCATCCACAACATCATCATGTAGCAAGACTTCGGAAAATATTTATATCATAGACGTAGGGAAACTTCTTCATAAATGATTTTCTCCTAATATATTCTTTTTAAGGGTTAAATTTTAGCTCACCATGAGACCACATTTATTTGAGGCATTTTTCAAACAACTCACTATCTTGTCTATGCTACCAGATTTTCCATACATGTCTACCAAAGCATCTTATCAAAGGGCTGATGCAAGAAGTTTGGTCCACAAAAAGCTCAAAAAATGGAAGTGTTTTCGCTGTTTTTCAGAATTTGTCACACTTGGATTGAAAATTTGAGGCACTTACACAATGAATTTGAAAAAATTCAGTAATATGAAATTTTTAATTTTTAATCTAGTTTCTAAATATGTAAATTATTCAAATACCCAGATTGTAGAAATTAAATTTTGATAGGGATCTATAAAAACCACTTTTTAAAAGTCCCTATTTTTTTACCATACCATGCACGTGTACGGACATTAATTTTTGACACAAATAAAAGTATTTTGCTAATTCCTTTTGGGGAAAGAGAGCTAACAACATGAAGATTTATGAGGAAATTTTTTTGTAATTTTTTGTTGAATATTTTTTTAAATTAAGTTTTTATTGGCCTTAATTGTTGTTTTTAAAAATCAACGTGTACGGTCAGCATAATTTGACCTAAACTAAACATTTTTTGAAAGTTTTTTTTCTCATTGTATAAAGAATTGTCTAAATATTGATGTCATATAATTTTTTTTACAAGAAACTTAACCCAAAAAAAGTTATTAAAAAAAAAAAAAAAGTCTGATATTTCAAGTTTAAGGACTAGTTTGCTTTGAAATTAATTTAAAAATATCAAATATTATCCAATCTTAATAAAAATTATATATTTGGAAACTAGACATCGTGTTCTGTAATGGGTTTTAATTTTATAGATTGATTCAAAAAAAAATTCCATTAGCCATATTGTCAAAGTTGGACATTCTTCTTCAATTTTCCTTAGTTTTTTAGTTGCAGGTCAAAGGCTAAGGCTCGGATTGCCAAGCCTTTCCCGATCCTAAAACCAAGGCTGCAGGTGGGTTGGGAAACCAAATTTTAAATAACGTGTACGCGTTATTTAAATGAAATGTGTACATGTTTCGTAACGCGTACGCGTTATGTTTTTACCCGTTGGGTAAAGGTAACATGTACGCGTTCTATTTTTAGAATGCATATGTGTTTCATAATGCATACACATTTCTAATATAACTGTTTTTCCCTTATTTGAAAATTTTTGATACAACACATTTTTCCTGCAACATTCTTTTTCTGCAGTACGGTTCGAAAGTGCCATTTTCTGCACTCTTAGTATGCTCATTGGCCTGATAATCATTTTCGTTTATGTAAAAACACATTCCCAATTGGAACTATATTGTAAGTTGTTGATTTTGCTGAAAATTATACTCTTGCTCCACAAGAAGAAATTCAATCATAGTATTATAATTTAGTGCAAGTAGCTATTTTTGTTCATATTGTTTATAGACATGCAGATGATAGTAGAGAAGATAATAGAAATTTTTTGAGAGAGTACCATTTTTATGTAAGTGATAATCAATTTCATTCATCTGAGTTTGTTCAATATTGTTTTGATATATTTTACAAAAATTTAAAAGAAAGAGGAATTCAACTGCTAGAACATCTCATATGGTCAAATAATTATACGGGTCAGTTCAAAAATGCTAGGATGTTTTATTGGTTATGTAGAGTTCATAAGGAAAATAATATCCAGCACATATGGAGTTTTTTTGAAGCCAATCATGGTAAGGGAGAACACAATGGAACAGGTGCATGTGTGAAAAGAGCTCTTACTAGAGAGCAACTAAAATTTGAGGATGCTGAAAAATTTAGAGATGTGTGTGCAATTGTAGATTGGTGCAATACAAAATTATCTACAAGAATAAGTGAGAGCTCAATAGTTCACCGCTTCTTTTGGTTAGTTGAAGAAAATGATATTTTTTCTCGACAAGAATGTGAAATAATTAATGGATCTACAAAATGGCATTCATTTAAGAGTTCGAATGCAATCACATGGACAATATGGACAAGGGAGTTGGCATGATTTTGTCAATTTTGTATTGCAAGTGATTGGGAGGCTTGTGAAAATATGGAATGGGTCAAACAATGGCAACAAAGAGCCTTAACACCTACATCGACACATGTTCAACATGGAACAATAATTGAAGATAATCAAGTGTTCGCATCAGATGATTATAATCGTGTTTTTGATCTTGTACAAGAAGGTACATTATTTATTGAGTTGAATTTTATATGTATGCATGTTTATATGTGAATTAAATATAAGTCACTCTTTACTGAATTTTTTATCTTATTTTGTAGGACGTGTATGTTGTTGTTGCACCTGAGGGGAATGAAGAGGAGACAGAGTATTGGTTGGCTAGATGTGTTGAGAGAAAATATAAGTTGGTACATCCTACAGTGGATGATGATGACTTTGAGTATCCAACTAGTTCAGTTGTTGTTGTTGGCACCTGGCTTTGAAAATATTTGATAAGAAAGAATGGCTTGCCTACATTTGAAGATTATGAAAGACACAAGAAGATTATACATTATTCACATTTGATTTTGGCAACCAATATAAAACTAGTTAGATATCAAGGGAGGCCTGCTAATAAATTTTTATGGACACTTTCAATGGATGATCATGAGATAATCATAGATGCATTACAAAAAAGAGAGGATGTGGATGGTACAACGAAGTAAATAAATATTGGTAAGTATATCTAGTTGTACGTATATTTAATTGATATATATATTTGTCTTTAAAGTCATTTCCTAATTAAATTTTTATATCATTTTTTTGTTTCAGGTCTCCCTTGAAACTAGATGATTTACAAAAAGAGAGGAGATGCACTCTTATTACAATGGAATTTGAATCTAGAGACAGGTAACTATATAAAGTTATAGATACATTTAGTTGAGAGTATAAATATAAAACTAAATTTAATTCATTGTCATTTTATAAAAAGTTTATAATTGATTTCATATCCCCTTAAGCCATTCTCTTAAAACCCCTTAAGCCATCCTCTTATGTACTCTTAATCCATCCTCTTGCATCCCCTTTAATTCTCTCTATTAATTCCCATTAATTCATTCTATTAGGACCCCTTAATCCATATCCTTGTATATCTACCCTTAATCCATCCTCTTGCATCCCCTTAAGTCACTCTCTCAACACTCGTTAAGCCATCCCCTTATGTACCATTAATCCATCCTCTTGCATCCCCTTAAGTCTCTTTATTAATTCCCCTTAAGACATTATATTAGGTCCCCTTAATCCATATCCTCGTATATCTACCCTTAAGTCACTCTCTCAACACCCCTTAAGCCATCCTATTATGTACCATTAATTCATCCTCTTGCATCCCCTTAAGTTTAGGTTTTAGGGTTTCTAGGGTTCATGAGATGCTTAGAATAACTAATCTATATGGGTTTAAAGGGTTTAGGGTTCATATCCTAGTATTTAGGTCATATGGTTTAAGGTTTAGGGTTTCTAGGGTTTCTAAGGTTCATTCTATCAACTCCACTTATGTCAAATCATTCTATGACCCTTAGGGTTCTAGGGTTTCTAGGGTTCTAAGGTTTCTAGGGTTTTTAGGGTTCCACCCTCTTACATCCCTTCAAGTCATTCTATCAAATCCCCTTAATCCACCTCTTGCATCCCTTGAATTCATTCTATCAACTCCCCTTAATGCACCCTCTTGAATCCCCTTAAGCCATGCTCTTATGATCGCGCACCTAAGATTTAGGTTCATCTCTTGAATCCCCTTAATATATACAGGTTTTAAGGGTTTAGGGTTCATCTCCTAGGATTTAGGTCACATGGTTTAGGGCTTAGGGTTTCTAGGGTTCATGAGATGCTTATAATAACAAATCTATATGGATTAATGGTTTAGGGTTGATCTCCTAGGATTTAGGTCACATGGTTTAGGGTTTACGATTTCTAGGGTTCATGAGATGCTTAGAATAACAAATCTATATGGTTTTTAAGGGTTTAGGGTTCATCTCCTATGAATTAGGTCACATAGTTTAGGGTTTAGGGTTTCTAGGGTTCATGAGATGCTTAGAATAACAAATCTATATGGGTTTTAAGGGTTTAGGGTTCATCTCCTATGATTTAGGTCACATGGTTTAGGGTCTAGGGTTTCTAGGGTTTATAGGGTTCTAGGGTTTATAGGGTTCCACCCTCTTACATCCCTTCAAGTCATTCTATCAACTCACCTTAATCCACTCTCTTGCATCCCCTTAAGCCATCCTCTTAGGACCCATTAAGCCATATCCTAGGGTTCGTGACATGCATCCCCTTAATCCACCCTCTTACACCCTTTAAATCATTCCATCAACTCCCCTTAATCCACCCTCTTGCATCCCCTTAAGCCATCCTCTTAAAGGACCCTTAAGTCATATCCTCTTACATACCCTTAATCCACAATCTTGCATCCCTTAAGTCACATAATTCCCCTTAAGACATCCTCTTAGGACCCATTAAGCCATATCCTAGGGTTCATGGCATGCATCCCCTTAATCCACCCTCTTACACCCTTTAAGTCATTCTATCAACTCCCCTTAATCCACCCTCTTGCATACCCTTAATACATCCTCTTAAAGGACCCTTAAGTCATATCCTCTTACATACCCTTAATCCACAATCTTGCATCCCTTAAGTCACTTGCATAATTCCCCTTAAGCCATCCTCTTAGGACCCATTAAGCCATATACTAGGGTTCATGGCATGCATCCCCTTAATCCACCCTCTTACACCCTTTAAGTCATTCTATCAACTCCCCTTAATCCACCCTCTTGCATCCCCTTAAGCCATCCTCTTTAAGGACCCTTAAGTCATATCCTCTTACATACCCTTAATCCACAATCTTGCATCCCTTAAGTCACTCGCATAATTCCCCTTAAGCCATCCTCTTAGGACCCATTAAGCCATATCATATGGTTCATGACATGCATCCCCTTAATCCACCCTCTTACACCCTTTAAGTCATTCTATCAACTCCCCTTAATCCACCCTCTTGCATCCCCTTAAGCATCCTCTTAAAGGACCCTTAAGTCATATCCTCTTACATACCCTTAATCCACAATCTTGCATCCCTTAAGACATAATTCCCCTTAAGCCATCCTCTTAGGACCCATTAAGCCATATCCTAGGGTTCATGACATGCATCCCCTTAATCCACCCTCTTACACCCTTTAAGTCATTAAGCCATCCTCTTACCCTTAAGTCATATCCTCTTACATACCCTTAATCCACAATCTTGCATCCCTTAAGTCACTCATAATTCCCCTTAAGCCATCCTCTTAGGACCCATTAAGCCATATCCATCATGACATGCATCCCCTTAATCCACCCTCTTACACCCTTTAAGTCATTCTATCAACTCCCCTTAATCATCCCCTTAAGACATCCTCTTAAAGGACCCTTAAGTCATATCCTCTTACATACCCTTAATCCACAATCTTGCATCCCTTAAGTCACTCACATAATTCCCCTTAATCCATCCTCTTAGGACCCATTAAGCCATATCCTAGGGTTCATGGCATGCATCCCCTTAATCCACCCTCTTACACCCTTTAAACTCATTATATCAAATCCCCTTAAAACACCCTCTTGCATCCCCTTAAGCCATCCTCTTAACTCCCCTTAAGGCATTCTCTTAGGACCCCCCTTAATCTATATCCTCTTGGGTCCCCTTGATCCATCCTATGGCAAACATCATTTGAATTTGTATGGAATTTATAAGATCCAATTTTGTAACTTTTACTATATATTGTTCTTTTCTCGCATGAATTATTTACTTTAATGACTCATAAAAATTATAGTTACTTTACTTACATTAATTATTTTTGTAGGTTCTCAACAAGTCGATCTACCATGCGATTGTCACCGAAAATTTATTTTATCAAGAGACTATGTAAATATCAATTTTTGGTCTTCACGTAAAAATTGATAAGCTAAATAATTGTATATACATGTGCACATATATGTTTCATCATGTTGTATAGTTGTATGATCTTCAATGAACTTATTAATAACTTTTTAAATATCTCATTCCAATTTTATAGATTATACATTTCATGTCTTGTATTTACCACATTTTATATAATTGTTCAAATATTTGTTAGAATTAGAAAATAGTTAAAACTACCTGCCCTTAAATTATTATGAATATAATCTAAACTATTTAAGGAATGTTTTAATTTGTCACCTAACCATGTGATAAATTATATATATTAAATTTGATGAAAGAGATAAGAATTTATATAGTGCATGTATTACTTGAAAATTAGATAAATTATCTAGATCTACATACATGAGTGCATATAATCATCAAAATGAACATAACACGATCATAATTGACTGCATATATAATCATCACATTAAATTCAACTGATATAAATAAACACAAAGATGTATATGTCAAGTCCAACACATATACTTAAATAAAACTAGAGATCTTTGGTCTATTTAAAATTTAAAACCATCTAACTATCAAGCCGATCAGTCAAATCAAGTCTCCTCTTTGTTCCAAGTCAATTAGATGTACCTGCATCATGTTGTAAAAGAGTACAAGAAACTTGAAATTATATTTAAAGTTATTTAGAAATTTTGATATAATTAAAACATATTTAAACCTGAAAATATAAACTTTTGGATAAAAAAAATACAAATTTAATTAAATATCTAGTAAATACAATAAAAATGATTTTTAGTATGCATAATTTACCATATGATCATGTGAATCTACTGGCACATTTTGTTCAACGGGTAGCATAACTGTCACTTGAGAAGATCCAAATGTCTGATCTACTATATCCTGCATATTCATATAAAGCAATCAATATGTTAAAACCTCGAATATATATATATTTAAAAGATCCATAAAAATTGTTTAGGATATTTAGTAAATTTTACAACCTCGAATGATATGACCTCATGATCATGCACCTAAGATTTCCCATGCATAAATGTTGACGATGTCTCAGGTGCACCTATGATGGGTATCTCATGAAATCCCTACATATAGATGTACAACAATTTGTATAGATCATTCACGCATGCGTATGTAAATGTAAAAATTAAATTAGATCTATGATGTGTATTTAATTCAAACTTAACAAACTTTTTGAAAGCACGCACCTAAGCTGATGATGGCTCGGGAGCACTCACCATAACTTGTGGTTGGTCAGCACTAGGTATCATATGACCTCCCTGCATCTAGATATAATATATCAATCACACATCATGTGTACACACTCAAAATAAATTAGATATAGCCACACAAACTAAATTTAATATATATTGGTTTAAGTACCTGACCAAAAGGTGAGCCCATATCTACAACACTCGACATATAGACACGATCATTTTGAGTTTCAGGCATTGTTTGATCATGCGTCTACACCGAACACTTATTGAATTATATATATAATTTGATGTTATTATTTACATGAATTTTGCACATTCCAAAAAAAAATTAAGTTCAAAAGATGAACATACCTATGTAGGATGATGCTCAGAATATAGTAAATCTATATATGACTCTATCTCAGACGCATGTGGGTCACTTGAAGTGGATGCCTGAGTATTCCTATTGCCCGAGCCTCCATTCTCTCTATTGGCCACTTCAGCCACCGCGTGTGAAGTCTGATGAGTGAGATGTCCTAAAAGTGAACTCAATGCTCCTAATGTTGATAACATGGTCTGTTGCTGAAATGCAACAGGAACACCAGGAGAAGGAGGAGGAAAAATAGGAGCAATTGGAGCAATTGGAGCACATTGTTGAGGATCAACACGTGCTCCTAATCTATGTTGGGGCATGCCACGCCCAACTCCCTGAAATGACCTCATATCAAAATAGTTGGGTTTTAAAGCCAACTCAAACTCTACCCATAACTTTCTCAAAAAGTATAGGGGCACCTCATAATTTCCATGTGGTGGACTATCAAACACCATCCACCATCTATCCCAAAAATGTGTAGCTATTTAGGGGTGCCTACACCATAAAATTGAAATTCATTTTTTGGTGGGTGGGATTGGTTGGTTAGTTTGGGGGTTAAAAAAATACTGGCACATGGCTTGTTTGGTAATTTTAAGGTCGTTAATTTCTTTATAAGACAATCCATCTGCATAGAATTGTCTCCTCTCTTCTCTCCATTGATGGAACCTATCTAGGTCCGCATCAATAGATCGAACATAATCGACAATAGTTTGCATCATAGATGCAAACCGTGCGAGATGGGGGGGATTCTAGGCTCATTTTTTATCAGACCTATATTTCCTTGAATCACCATAAGATTTTCCCTAATGCTCTCTCTCAACTAATCCCGATCTACTATAGGGGGTGGGGGTTAGGAGGTGGAGAGTTTGGAGGCATGGGGTTTTCTTGTGGTGGTGGGTTTGGATCTATAGGATCTACAAGAATTTTTGGTTCAGGCATAAAATCCTCTATGTTAAATACATGATCCATGTGAATGTAACAAAATTGAAACTGCATGTTAAACAATTAAAAAATATATATCAACAAACTAATTAAATAATGCACACAATTTGAAAGTTATATAAAAATCACATTGAACGTGCACAAATTCAAAATACAATTCACTTGAAGACCATTCGATTTATAACATTAAAAATCCATAGCATGTACACATTAAGTTTATAATTTAAGTTTGTAAGTTTTGAAAATTTCAAGTTAGTGGTTTACAATTTGAGTTTTGGGTAATGGGTTTGTGTTCATATTTTAGAATGTAGGGTTTAGTGTCTAGGGTTTTCTTGATTAATGATATGTGATTATGTATGGTTTGGAGTTTACATATAGTCAAGATATAGGTTTTATGGTTTAGGGTTTTATGATGTATACATATAAGGTTGTAACTTGGAAAAGGATGTAGACATCTATTTCAAGTTTTGGGGATTTTGAACTATATATGTATATTAGAATAACAATAACCATTAAGATAGAAATTTAAAAAATTGGTGCAATAGAATCATGGTCTAGGGTGATTCCCTTAGAAATAGAAGTGCAATAGAGAATGGAAATGCTAGGTTATAGGAGAATTAAGGGTAAGAACATAGCATGCATGGGAATGTGTGAGAAGTTAAACTATAGAGATAATTAGAAAAGTAGTATTATATAATAGTAATTATTGATAGACGAGCATATTAAATATCAGGATGTTTAAACATATAATAATAGAAACATAGAAATCATGGTATTTGAAAAGGGGAAATGATAATAGGAGTTAGCATAGAACACAAAATATTGTTCATATGAGAGACATAAAAGGTAAGAAAATTATATTATTTTAAAAATAAAATTATTAAACAATAGTATAGTATGAAACTAAAGGATGCAAATAAATTAAAATAGTGATTAAAAGTAATAAATGCAAGAAATAAGGAAGCCAAACTACTAAATCATGACATAATAGGGAAGGCATATAGTTAGGTTTTATCATTTGCCTGATTATATAAAGAGTTAAGAAGATTTATTTAAGGTTAAAATTTTATCAAAGAGAATAAATGGTAACTTATGATTTGGAATTTAGGTTTCAATAGAACCTATACTTTTGGTTCTAGGTATCTAATACTTAGGTAAAGAGGTAAATTCTCTATGATTTAGGGTGTAATGGGCAATATATATGCATGATATACTATTTTCAAGGATTTTTTAATATATATTGATTTAAATTGTATGCATGTTCATATGTATTTGTAAATGAATTGGTTGCATCCTCTTACGTTGTGTTCTAGTAAGAACAAGTTGAACATATTGAATATGTTGAGAAACAACTTGAATATGTTTAAGAAAAAATTCAAGAACACATAGAAGAACAAGTTGAACAAGAACATGTTAAATAATAGATTAGAAAAACAATTGTAAGAGATGCAAAATTGTAGAATTCAGTTCAAGAAGACATTGCTAATAGATTTCTTTTTCAAGATTAAGATAAAAAAATTTAATGGATATAGATGAGGAATTTTTTTTAAATATGATTTCATCTAGGGATATGTTGCCTTATATTATAATTTTTTAAATATTTTTGTAATTAATAGATCCAAAATTCTTTGGTCCATGACATCGAATATAGTTCATATAAAATTTAAACAATATACATAAACCCTTGACTTGATTATTAAAATAAATAGCACAATTTCTAATTTCAACCCTTGATTTATAATTTCAACCCTTGATTTCTAACTCTAAACCTTACCCTAACACTCACACTAATTCTAACTTAACCATAGACCCTAATTATAACTTGAACCCTAATTTATTCTAACTTGAACTCTAACCCTAAACCCTAATTGTAATTAAATCCTATCATAACCTTAGTTAAACAATAACCCTAAATGCATATAAACCTTAATCATAACCCTAATTAAATATTGATTGAATGTTTAACTCTCACCAAAATTACAACCATAACCCTAATCCTAATTTAATTTTGACCCCAACCCTAACCCTACACTAATTGAACCCTAATTCTAAACCTAGTTGAATACAAACCCTAACCTCAACCCTTACCCAAATATTAATCTTAGAACCTAAACCTAATGAATTTTAACCCTAATTGAACTCCAACTTTAATTGAACCCTAACCAGGTAATTGAATTCTAATATTAAACAAGTAAACCTAATCATAACCCTAATTGTAATTTTGAAATCTAACTATAATATGTATTAAAGTTTAACCCAAACCCTAATTGTACCCTAGCGCTAACCTAACTTTAACCTACAAATAGGGTTTTAGTTTACGTTTTAGGGTTTAGGTCTAAGGATTAATGGTCTGGGTAAATTAGTTTTTAAGGACCAATATTTTTTAGAACCTAGGGTTTAGGGTTTTGAAATTTCCAAATTAAATGTGTCGAATTTAGGTTTATTTTTTTTGGTTTTTGATTTAGAATTTTATGTTGTTTGTTTCGTTGATGTTTTTGGTTAATTAAATGCAGTTTAAAAACTATAAAATATTAAATTAAAACAAACTAAACAAAAAAAAACTAAATAGCAATTATAAAACAAAAATGTAAGATATAATGCAAAAATATGGCAAAATTCAACCAACCCGGAGGTCGTTGAGGTCGGTTGCATCAATGGAGGAGGTGGCACTGAAAATTTGAAAGAATCTTGCCCTCTGAAACGTGTACGCGCTCTGATTCTCCTTCTGGCCCGCTGGAATTGAATGTGAAATTGATTTTCACAGTTGCTTATTTAAAAATATAAATAGTTCTTTGAAACACGTATGCGTTATGGATTTAGGCTTGGGTACCCGATCCATAACGCATATGCGTTTTTTAAAAACGTGTACACGTTTCATGCGAGATTTTTTTTTAGGGTTGAAAGTTCCCCTCTTCGTGGACCCAAATTCTTGCACTTACCCCAAATAGCTCACTTCCTTGATGCTATTGCTAAAAGCCTAAAATAGGTTCTTTCGAGCAAACTATGGATGCTTGGAAAAAATCTATCAAAGCATAATTTAGTAAGCAATAGCATAGACAAGGCAATGAGTTGTTTCAAAAATGCCTCAAATAAATGTGGTCTCGTAGTCTTCATTTCAATATGCAACAATGCCACAAAGGAAGGATATCTAGTCAAATCAAATACAAAACAACAATCAACTCTAAAGGGTAGTCTTTGATAACAACGTGTTAAGAGAAAATGCAGAGTCATTATGGTTGTAGTAGGGTAGAGTTTGGAGTTTTAAATCTTTGACAATCATGATTATAAGGATAGTATTCTTTGGTTTTAGTTGTGAAAACATAAGAAGTCATAAAGGATAGTGACTTCAAGCTATTTCAAAGCATAGTGATTATATTGCATTTCACATCTTTAAAACTCAAAGCATTACTTCTCATTGTATAACTAATGTAACTAGACGTTTATAGATGACAAAACTTCAATTGCAATCTAATATTTTTGAAATTCAACCTATGTGAAACTCTTATGCAATTACCTCACATTACATAACTAATAACTAGGAGCAACTGCCAATTGCATTTTCTTTTCATTGCATTCCATGAGACCACATTGCTTTGAGGCATTTCCTTGAGGCATTTTTTCAAATCCTCTATATAAGTTTACATGAATTCATCTATTATGTCATGTTTTTCATTTTTTATCTTCAAACTCCTAAAAATTAAACTTTTATATGTAACTTCCATCTAATTCAATGTTGAATTCTATGTATAACAATGAGGATTAATAAAATCATCAAATGAATGGTCTATATTGTTAAAACAAAACAAAAAAACTCAATATAAATATCTAGCTAAAATGAAAAAGAGTGAATTCCACTAGCCATGATGGAAATGGACTACTATAAGCAATACAAATGGAATTCATAAGCAAGTTTGTGTTAAGTTGATATCCTCTATATAAGTTTACATGAATTCATCTAAATTATATCATGTTTTAATTTTTTTCTTCAAACTCCTAAAAATTAAACTTTTTAATGCAACTTCCATCTAATTTAATGTTGAATTTTATGTAAAACTATTATGATTAATAAAATCATGAAAGGAATGGTTTATATTGTCAAAAATAAACAAAAACCTAAATATAAACATTTGAACAATTGTACCAAATATTACCTGAGATAATGAAAAATGATGTAGAAACTTCAAATTGTCTTCTTCTACGTCGTCTAGCATGCAAATTGGTGCTAAAAACATGATGGATCAAGCATAATTTGGTACAAGTCAACTGCATAAAAAGGCGTTTCTGAGTCGAATAAAGTGTAGAAAAAGAAAAATGCAGAGAATTGTGGGCCTGAATCATAGGGTCAACTCCTTTCTTACCATTTTTGGAAAAGGAACATTTGGCATTCGCCGAATTTGGAGAGTGTCAAATTTGGCAAGCGTTGAATTTCGCGAGTGCTGAATTTGCTGAGCGTCGAATTTGGCAAGCGTCGAATTTCGCGAGCGTCGAATTTGGCGAGCATCAAATTTGGTGAGGGCCGAATTTGGTGAGCGTCGAATTTGGCGAACGTCGAATTTGGTGAGCGTCGAATTTGGAGAGGGTTGAATATGGCGAGCACTGAATATGGAGAGCATCGAATTTGGCGAGCGATGAATTTGGAGAGCGCCAAATGTGATGCAAAATGTGATACATTTTTAGGACTTCAATATCTAGAACAAGCAAAACTAAGAACACACCATTTAACTACACTTGGGTATAAGTAAAGGTGATACATTGTTAGGACTTGAATATTTAGAAGGATTACAATTACAAATATCAATTATGATACTTTAAAGACTTGAATAAAGAAGGATTATAATTAAAAATAGATAATATGTCATGATTTGTGATAGAAGATCATAGGTTATAGTCTTTGGAGAGTGGGCTAAGCAACTAGGGGATGAAAAATGTAAAAGTTGGATCTAATATGGATCTTTAGAGATATGTGATTAAAACCCTCAACCGAATACCTTAAACCCTAATCCGTCTAATCTCAAACCTTAAACCCTCAGCCCTAATTTTTCAACCTTAATCCCTCAATCCTCAAGCCTTAAACCATCAACCCTTAAATCATAATACCTCAACCCTCAACCCTCTACCCTCTACCATTTGTACAATAAGCCCTCAACCTTATACCTTAAACCTAAAACCCTACTCCCTCAAACCTTAAACCCTCAACCCTTCAACACTAATCCCTCAACCCTCAACCCTTAAATCCATCAACCATCAACCCTTAAACCGCAATACCTCAACCCTTAAATTGTAATACCTCAACCCTCAACTCTTTACCCTCTACACTATACATTAAACCCTCAACCATAAGTGGGAGAGACATGAGAGAGAGAGAGAGAGATGAGAGGGAGAGAGAAAGACAAAGACCTAAGAGAGGGAGTTAGAGTGAGAGAGAGAGAGAGAGCTAATAGGGAGAGAGAGAGAGAGAGAGAGAGAGAGAGAGAGAGAGAGAGAGAGAGAGAGAGAGAGAGAGAGGTTGAGAGAGAGAGAGATTAGTCTAGGTAGGGTGGGAGGGAGGAGACCCTGAGAGACATTTGAGAGGAGAGGGATTGGGGATATTTTGAGGGAGATACCTAAGAGAGAGGGAGTGGGAGACACCGAGAGATAGACTTGAGAGAGAGAAACGAGAGAGAGAGAGAGAAAGATAAAGACCTGAGAGAGGGAGTTGAGGAGAGAGAGAGAGAGAGAGAAATACCGAGAGAGAGGGATAGAGGAGTGTGAGAGAGGTGGTTGAGTGATATTTTTCTAGGTAGGGTGGGATGGAGTGAGACCGAGAGAGATACTACTACTATCGATAAAGAGGGTTATCTAGTTAGGATGGGAGGGATATTTTGAGGAGAGTCTTGAGAGAGAGGGAGGAGAGAGGGGTTGGAGTGAGAGAGAAGTCTAGGTAGGGTGGGAGTGATCAGACCAGAGAAAGAGAGAGACTTGAGATGGAGAGAGAGAGTTATCTAGTTAGAGTGGTGGGAGAGACCTGAGAGAGGGAGAAAGGGTTGGAGGGATATTTTGAGGGAGAGACCTGGGAGAGAGGGAGTGTGAGAGAGAGGGTTGGAGTGAGAGAGGTTTGTCTAGGTAGGGTGGGAGGGAGTGAGACCTAAGAGAGAGAGAGACTTGAGAGGGAGAGAGAGATTTATCTAGTTAGGGTGGCAGGGAGAGACCTGAGAGAGGGAGAGGGGTTGGGAGGGATATTTTGAGGGAGAGACTTGAGAGAGAAGGAGTGTGAGAGAGGGGGTTGGAGTGAGAGAGAGTTTTCTAGGTAGGGTGGGAGGGAGTGAGACCTGAGAGAGAGACTTGAGAGGGGAGAGTTATCTATTTATGATTGGGGGAGAGACTTGAGAGAGGGAGAGGGGTTGGGAGGGATATTTTGTGGGAGAGACTTGAGAGAGAGGGAGTGGGATACACCTAAGAGAGAGAGAGATGAGAGGTAGAGAGAAAGATAAATACCTGAGAGAGGGAGTTGGAGTGAGAGAGAGAGAGAGAAAAATCCCTGAGAGGGAGAGAGAGAGATAGGGAGTGTGAGAGAGGGGGTTGGATTGAGAGAGATTTGTCTAGGTAGGGTGGGAGGGAATGAGCTCTGAGAGAGAGAATACTACATCGAAAAAAGAGGTTTATCTAGTTAGGATGGTAAGGAGAGACCTAAGAGAGGGAGAGGGTGTGGGAGGTATATTTTGAGGGAGAGACTTGAGAGAGAGAGGGAGTGTGAGAGGGGTTTGGAGTGAGATAGAGAGAGATTAGTCTAGGTAGGGTGGGAGGGAGTGAGACCTGAGAGAGAGAGAGAGAGAGAGAGAGAGAGAGAGAGAGAGAGAGAGAGAGAGAGAGAGAGAGAGAGAGAGAGACTTGAAAGGGGGAGAGACTTGAGAGAGGGAGAGGGGTTGGGAGGGGTATTTTGAGGGAGAGACCTGAGAGAGAGAGAGAGAGGGAGTGGGAGATACTTGAGAGAGAGATAGCTGAGAGAGAGATGAGAGAGAGAAAGATAAAGACCTGAGAGAGGGATTTGGAGTGAGAGAGATATAGAAAGACTTGAGAGGGAGATTGAGAGAGATTTTATAGGTAGGGTGGAAGGGAGTGAGACCTAAGAGAGAGAGAAACTACTATCGGAGAAAGTGAGTTATCTAGTTAGGATGGGAGGGATATTTTGAGAGAGAGACTTGAGAGAGAGAGGGGTTGGGAGTGAGAGAGAGTAGTCTAGGTAGAGTGAGAGGGAGTGAGACCTGAGAGAGATAATTGAGAGGGAGGGAGAGATTTATCTAGTTAGGGTGGGGGGGAGAGACCTGAGAGTGGGAGAGGGGTTGGGAGGGATATATTGAGGGAGATACCTGAGAGAGAGGGGGTGTGAGATATGGGGTTGGAGTGTGAGAGAGAGAGTTGTCTAAGTAGGGTGGGAGGGAGTGAGACCTGAGAGAGACAGAGACTTGAGAGGGAGAGAGAGAGAGAGTTATCAATTCAAGGTGGGGGGAGAGACCTAAGAGAGGGAGAGGGGGTGGGAGGGATATTTTGAGGGAGATACTTGAGAGAGTGGGAGAGAGAGTGAGTGGGAGACACTTAGAGAGAGAGAGAAATACTTTAGAGGGAGAGAGGCCTAAGAGAGATAAACTTGAGAGGGAGAGGGGATGTGAGAGACTTCATAGAGGGAGAGGGGGTGTGAGAGATCCAAGAGACAGGGGGTGAGAGTGATAGAGTAAGGGAGAGAGAGTTGTTTAGTTAGGGTGGGAGGGATAGACTCGAGAGAGGGAGAGGGGGTGTGAGAGATCCAAGAGACAGAAGGTGGAAGGGATAGAGCGAGGGAGAGACTTGAGAGAGATGGGGTAGGAGGGATAGAGGGAGGGAGAGACTTGAGAGAGATGGGGTGGGAGGTATAGAGGGAGGAAGAGACCTGAGAGGGAGAGTTATCCTATACATTGAACCCTCAGTCCTATAACTTAAACCCTAAGGATGGAAGACAAGGTAGAGAGTGTAGGAAAGACCTAGAGAGGGTTCAAAGATATAATGGGTACATATTGGTTAAGAGGGAAGGAGGTAGAGATGGAGTGAAAGGTAAAACCTCAACTATCCATCAACAATCATAAGTACTAGTGGAAAGAGACACAAATAGAAAGCAAAGTAAGTTTTTTGTCAATGCAGCTCATTTGGCAAGTACCAAATTTGCCGCTCTCCAAATGACACATCCCATTTGGCACTTTCCAAATTTGGTGAGTGTCAAATGGGATGTATCATTTGGAGAGCGCCAAATTTTGTACTCACCAAATGATTTTCTTATGGATGTGCTTTACTTAAGAGGGTACCAAATTTTCACATATTTTTGGCCATGCTAACCAACACATTTGCACGTCTTTCAATGCAATTTTATAAAAAAATTGTGATAATGTTAGGCTCTATCTTAGCTATCTAAATATATAAATGTTTTTACGCTTTTATTATGTTAAGGTTTACATCCATAACTTCTCTTGTTTTTTTATAAAGGAAAAAACAAGTTTTGAAGGGACCTGAAACCCTTTACAAACAGATTTTGAATGGATCTAGAACCCTCAACCAAAAGGTTGTCTAAACATAAAGGCAAGAAAGCATAGACAACCAAGGACAAAAAGGTAACCAAGGCCAAATAACCACAACTAACTACAAAGCCGCAAGAAAAATAGCCAGCAGCCAACCAAAAACCAACCCCCAAAAAAGAACCATCAAGATTTACATTTAGAATTACTCTTGTGGGAGTGGAGAGTCATGTCAAAAGGAGGCTTAGAGGACTTTTCTTTCTTGCCCTTTACGGTAATCTAGCCCTCTTCCACTTGTGTTGCCTTATCAAGCCAAGCCAGCACACCATTATCCTGAAGAAGAATGTCGGCAGCCACTATCTTAGAGATTTGATCTGTGTTCCTCCCTGCAGGTGTGGCCAAATCAGGAGAGCCACTCAAAATGATAGTCGAAGCACTATCACCCGAAGTGGCAGACATAGGCCTAATCTCTTTCTCTTTAGGGGTTTCAACATTGTAGTCTTGCATAGCATTAGCAACCCCTCCATTTGAGACATCGGGAGAGGATGCCCCAAGGCCCTATGATTCCAAAGCAACCACCTCAAAAAAACTCCTAGGTTGCTCAACTTTCTTCTCAACTGTATAATGCTGCTAAGAAGCACCTTTCCACCATTAAGCCTTCATGGTTTTTTTCTCAAAACCACATTATGTAGTAGCATGACCTATTTTAAAACATCTTCTGCAATGGAAGGGAATCCCCTCGTAGTCCAAAGATTGGACCTAAGACCCCTTATAAGATTTAAGTAAAATCTCAGCAAGCGGCCCTTTTGAAACATCCATTTCAACCAGTATGCGGGCAAAGGTGGAATGAAAAATGTCAGAGGATTCATCATCCACCAACAAAAAATCACCAAGGACTTCACCCACTTCCTCCAGAAGAGGGTCAGTCCATAAGTGGAGGGGAAGATTAGGTAGCCAAACCCAAATCGGGATCTTATTGAAAGTTTCAAAAGCAGGGTTGAAATTAGAATGCCAAGGCTTAAGCATCAACAAATGTTTGTCCTCCCAGCTAAAAAAATTGTCACATAAAATTATATTTCTATCCTGAGCATTGTCAAACTTGGCAACAAAAAACCCCTTAGCCATGGAGAAAGTATGAAATTTACTAGAAATTAGAGGTTCCCATTCATGAGAGATCCAGGAATGCAGCTGAGGGAGGCTAGGCCAAAAAACCCTAAGCCAATAGATCATCCCATGAACGGAGAGCTTAGAAACATTCTCTTCTATTTCCTCAACCGTCTCCACCTTCAAATCAACCGAGATGGCATAAATAATAGGGAAGAATCCACCAAACGGTATTTTCTCAAGCCCTAGTTTCGGGGTCGTCGCTCACGAAGCAAGGCCTCTACCCTTAAATCTGCACCTATCGCCAGCCCCCACAACTCTACCATTCGTCATTGCCTTCTCTTGGAACATCGCCCCGTTGTGGAGGTCTCCTCCCTCACCATTGTTAATGGCATGGGTTGTATTTTCCTCAGCCACCGCAGTCATATTCGCCTCAGCCACCATAGCCATATTCACCATAATTTTCCTCCATAATTTCTCTTGTTATTGCCTCTATTTTTTGTCAAAAACCAACATGTGATAGTTTTAGGATAAATTTTTACTCGTTCATCAAATCTTGAAATAAATTACATTTATTAAACTAGACTCCATTCTACACATGATGAAAAAAAGAATTGATTTTCAATTAGTTTTCAAAAAAAATAGGAAGGGCATGCTCAAATTTCAACTTTTTAGGATGTGTCCACTTTGAAAATTCATAAAAATATTATATATTCATTAAAAAATAGCCGAAAGAATAGGGATAAACTACATGGTGTTAGCAAATTTCTCACTACATTCATTATTTTGAAATTCTAAAAAAAAAAAATGAAAAAGGGGGAGGCCCTCAAATGCTATGATATTTTTTTTGATAAAAACAAGACTTGTTTTCCCCCCCCAGCCTTTTTGAAACCCTTAATCTTCAGTATTTTCAAAAAAAATAGTAGCTTAGAAACTAGACTTGGAGCACTTCAACTCTTGTTCATGTTGCATCTTCAAATTTTGAGTGTAACTATCTTCATTTTCTCATGCACATCAGATTTTGCTAGTTTCAAAAAAAAAGTGGCATCTTAAGAGCCATTTTTGTGTCACAACTTGGTGCACTTACCCTCAAAGAAAGTTTTGAAATATAATAGAGAAGATAGTCTTTATTATTATTTGAACTATATGGGTATTTTATATTTGACCAAGAGTCATTATTGTTATCTATTGATTTGAAATCCAATATCTTGAGTAGAGGACATTATGTTCACATCTTAAACTAAAGACCATAATACTAGGATAGTAGTTTACTTCTTTTGGCTATTTAAAGGACTTGAATAAGAGGCAGTTGCCTAGACCCAGAATATTGCAAGTACATAACATGGGTATTTGAGTTAGAAGTATTAAATCTATGTAGTCAAAATAAATGAATTTGGTGAAGTCATCACTTTTTGAAAGAGAATATATTTGAGTAAGTTAACCTTTGGGTTAAAGCAATAGTTGAGTTAACCATAGGTCAATAAGATTTCCAAGTCAAGTAGAGGTGGGTGAACGTACGACTCCACTTGTAAGTAGTGGTTGAATATATTTCAAATAATTTGGCCAAAGTAAGTGCAATAGTATCTACTTACACTTGTCGGTTCATTGTGCTTCAGAGTTTCTTATCCAATTAATAGTGGCATGCATATTTAGAGGGTATCTATAGTTGTATGACTGTATTGGTTGAGTAGGACACAACACCAAAACTCAAATGGAAATACTAGGGAGTTCTTGACTATACTCTTCATTAAAGGATAGGGCCACTTCCAATTGGAAGGTGTGTGGGGACCACCAGTCTGTGGTTGGAGGTAAAGAACTTGGGTGATGCTCTCTCTCTTGTAGATGACACACCAAGGCTTGTGAAATAGAAGAATAATCCATCTAAGGATATCCTGGCCTTGTTCTCATTTGTAAATTATGAAATTTTTTACTTGATCATAAATCTTATATGCAAACTATTTTTGAATAAATGTATGTTATTTACATAATGTTAAGTTATTTTATTTCAATTTCAAAATGTTATACATAATTTCCTTTACGTTAAATGCAAATTGTGATGTTAGAAAAGAAAAATTTTACCTTCATGTTTTGTAGGCATTGCATTATTTACTTCAAGTATTAAAACCCAAGGTGAAAACTAAAAGAGTATGGTTAGAGATGTTACATGGGTACCCATTTTTATGTCTTCAAAATGGATATCCATTTTGAAAAACAAAACAAATATCCAATTTTTAGAAATAGATACCCATTTTTGTGTCTTTATAATGGAGATTTATTTTGAAAAATAAAATAGATGTTCATTTTTTAGATACGTGTACTTGTTTTTATGTCTTCAAAATGGATATTCATTTTGAAAAAAAAACAAGATATTCATTTTAAAAAACAAAATGGATATTCATTTTGAAAAACAGGATGGATATTCATTTTAAAAAACAAAAATGGATATCCATTTTGAAAAATAAAACAAATATCAGTTGTTACAAAATTGATATCCGTTTTGACAAAACGAATACCTGTTATTTCAATAAAGTGGGGATAACTTTTGTCTTTCTTTTCAAAAAATTGATTTTTATAGGTGTTAGAAAGATGATTCAAATATCTACATAACAGACTAGGTAGTGTTTGTAGATTATACACAAAAGATTAATTATAATCATTTTAAATTTATATTTCATTTTTGAAACATCAAATGCTCACTACTTTTACATATGAGGTCCCTTTTTCATGATGTTTTTGTAAGAATCATCTCAAAATACTTGAAACAATTGAGGATTACTCAATAATTAAATATTTATATTTTGTGTAGTAAGGAGATGAAAAAATCTTCATAAATCATCATATCTCTTTGTCCCTTTCACTACCTCTCCATATTTCACTCTCTCCCCCTAAGCTCTAGACTTATCTCTCTCTCCCTACCTCTCTCTCTCTCTCTCAATTTATTGAGATTTAGACTTATCTATCTACCTCTCCATCCCTCACTTCTTCCCTCTCTCTTTGTCCCTATTTAGACTTATCTATCTACCTCTCCATCCCTCACTTCTTCCCTCTCTCTTTGTCCCTCTTTAGACCTCTCTCTCACTCTCTCTCCTTGAGATCTAGACCTATCTCTCTACCTCTCTCTCCCTCCCTCCTTCTCTCTCTCTTTGGACATCTCTATTTAGATCTCTCTCTTTCTCTTTAGACCTATCTATCTACCTCTCCCTCCCACCATCCTTCCCTCTCTACTTAACTCAATCTCAACTCTCTCTCCCTATCCCTCTACCTATCTCTTTATATCTATCCCTCTCTCCTCTCACTCTCTCTATACCTACCTCTCCCTCCCTCCCTATCTCTCTATATCTCTATCTCCCAAGCTCTAGAGCTATCTCTCTACCTCTCCCTCAATTTCCTCTTTTTGTCCTTCTTTAGGCCTCTTTGTATTTTAGTAAACCCAATAAATCCTATACAACCTAGTCTTCTATGGTTTCTTATTCATTTTAGGGTTTCTTAGATCTATACTTTTATAATATCTTCATCTCAATTTTATATTTGAAACTCTTTCATGACTAAATCTTCATTGATTTCATATTTTTACATATTTCTCTATTATCTTGATTGTGAAATAAATTTTGCATATCCTACCCATCCTTGGAAACCACATTAGGTTTTCATTTTCACATTTAATACATCATTTACTATTTCCTTTTTCAATATATAAGTGTACCTTTTGGATTTATTTTTCCTCTTTTTCTCTCGACCTCTCCCTCTTTATATTTTATCTATTTCTCCCTCCCCACTCTATCCCTCTCCACTCTCTCACTCCCTCTCCCTCTTTCTTTCCCTCTCCGTCTCTCTCTATCCCTTTCTCTTCCCCTCTATCTTTCTCAAGTCATATATATCTCTAGATATCTCTCCCTCTTTTTGTCCCTCTCTCTTTCTCTTTCCCTATAACTCTCATAGAGAATAGAGAGTTCAAATGTGAGAGGAAGATAGAGGGAAGGTAAGAGAGGTAGAGAGGATAGAAAGAAGAGATATATAGAGGGATAGAGAGGGGGGATGAGGGAGGGATGGAATGAGGTGTAGGTAAAGAGAGAGAGAGAGAGAGAGAGAGAGAGAGAGAGAGAGAGAGAGAGAGAGAAATACGGGAGATAGAGTGAAGTAGAAATGGAGGGAGGAAGGGAGAGGTAGAGATAGAAAGGTAGGGTGGGATGGATATAGGGAGAGGTAAGTATATAGAGAGGAAGATGGAGATGGGAGATAAATATAAGTAGAGACACAAAGAGTAGGAAAGGTGGGAGGGATAGAGGGAGAGGTAGGTAGAGAGAGGGAGGATGAGAGGATATAGAGATAAGTACAAAGGGAAGGGGAGAGGGGTAAGGTGGGAGGGATAGAGTGAGAGGTAGGTAGAGAGAGATGGTGAAAATATATAGAGAGAAGTAGAGATGGAAGGGGAGAGAGAGGTACAAAGAAAGGAAGAGAGAAAGAGATGTAGGGGGAGGGATAGAGGGAGAAGTGGGTAGAGAGAGATGAGTGGAGATAGAGATAATTAGAGAGGGAAGGTGGGAGAGAGGTAGAGAGGAGAGGGGGGGTAAAAATATATAGAGATATATCTAAAGGAAGAGGGAGGGGGAATGAGGGAGTGATGGAGTGAGAGGTAGATAGAGAGAAATGGAGAGGGGAGATATAGATGAGTAGAGAGGGAGGGAGGAAAGGAGAGGTAGAGATAGAGAGGTAGGGTGGGATGGATATAGGGAGAGGTAGGTATATAGCGAGGAAGATGTAGATGGAAGATAAAGAAAACTATTTAATAAAGGAACTAATTAGTTTTGATCAATACATAAGCTTAAACACATTCCTTGTGTGTGATCTTGTAATGAAAGATCCAACACAAAATTACTTGTTAAAATGAAATTATAGAATAAAAACATATACTATCTTATTGACTTGAATAATTAGGAATTGGATGCCAACTATATAGCATTCACTAATGACTATTTTCATAGTTGTTGAAAAGGTATCATTGTCCTAGTAGTCCTAGTAAATGTCAATTAGTTTTATTAACATATGATTTATTTTTTATATTGGATGAAATAGAAAAAGCTATATGAACAAGAGGAGAGGGAGGCACTAGTATTTATGTGTTTCATTTTTGTAAAATGTTTGGCTTACATGCAAAAAAATTAATATATAGAATCGAGATATGTACAACTTGCAATATTTGTTTTAAAAATAAAACCAAAAAAAATATTCACAATGGTGTTTTTACAACGAGAGACAAAATCGGTAGTTTTGATGATAAGAATGTGTTGAAATCTAGTTAAATGATGGTAATGAAATAAATTGTAATAGTGTATATTTTTATTATGCAAGTTTCTTTTCATATTGATCATTCTAGTGTTCACCTAGTTTTTGTGAGTGAACCATACAAAACTCATTTTCAAACTGGCTAAGTTTTTTGTTGTCAGTATGTTATTTTATTTATATTTATTGAAGATTCTTGAGACTAGTCACCTTTCAAGTAGAAAAATGGCCTTTATCATTTCATTATATAGATTTTATGACAAGCACATACATTGAAATGTCCAAAACCATATGTGAACAAATAATTTTGATGACAGAAATGTGCTGAAATCTTACAAATATTGACTATGAAAGATTTTTTTATAAAACTCGATCAACTTTCATTTACTAAATCTAAATTTAAAATTTGTGTAAGGTTATAGATGGCAAAAGGAAATTGTAAGTACAACACTATGTTCAAATCTCAAACTTCTAATGACCTGGACCAGGTCGCATCTTAAATTTTATTTGGAACTATCTCGTAACAAAGATCTTTATTACTGTAGGGGAAAGTCTTAAGAGTTGTACTTGACATTCTTTGTCGAACTTCAAAAGATAAAAGAATAAAAAAATATATATTTTAAAATATTGACATAATTATGATGATAGATCATGGAATATGATCGATTCATACAAAAAAGACTAACACAATATAATCCTTCTCCACACGACATGGGTACACACAGTTTGTGAATGTCGGAGTTGATATTTGAGGAACAAGCCGGCTTCTTGGAACTTATTTTCCACCGCCAAATCCATACGGCTGTTCATTTCTGGGGTGAAATGATTCTTCCAATCACCCACTTCACCTCTGTGGAAAAAAGGTTGATTGCTTAACTGGGCATTAACATCTAGAGTGGAAAGAGACTGAAAGATGCATTGACTGTCTATGCAACGAATTTCTTCCTCTGTCAAACAAGTTTTCCCCAAGAAATCTGAAATCTTTTTGATGTGGGACAAAGAATCTGCCTTCGTATCTTCATAAGTCAAAAACAAGATGTTACTTTGATTCCTACTGGCATTCCAAAAGCTCAAGACATGATCAACCAAAGGGTTGGGCTTAAACATCACACACTAAGCTTTGACCGCTTAGGTGGATGTGGGCCCATTCTTTTTACTGACGTCCATTCCCATCCGCTTCCGTTCAAAACTTAATCGCCGTTAACATTTGAATTTAAACACTATTCTTGCGCGTTGGATTGCATAAAACAAACCGAATGGAAAAAGGACTCTCATCTTACCTCGCCGCTGAGGTATTTTCCTGGCCTTTCTTGCTATTTGCAAATGGTTTCTATAACAGACAGAAGACATGGGCGTCATCACAATGCAGCGTAACAAACAGATTTCCATCATGATTAGTTTTATTTGCCAGCGTACTCCTCGCCTATGTCAATATGGTCTCAGAGCGTAAATGAGCAGCCCGACTTCACCTTCGAGAACAATTATTATTCTAAGTTGAAATCCGTGTGTTCGCAATCAGGATGAGATAATAATCTATCGCCGTTGGATGATTCACTCCTATCGAATTCGACAACTACTATTTCAAGCTATTGATGAACAATAGAGGACTTTTGAATTCTGACGAGGGGTTGTTTAGAAAGTGGCGAGGAAAAACAATGTAGACGATTGAATTATGTGCAGAAGAGGAGGTGTTTCTCAAGCAATTTTTGGAGTCAATGTTTAAGCTGAGAAACATCAGTCCTCTCACGGGTAGTCAAGGGCAGATCAGGACCAACTATCGCTCTGTACTGTAGCATTCTATTGAAACCCATTTCGTAATTCTTTCCCGCCATGAATGAGTCAGAGGTCTAAGTATGAGTTTCTTTTTTCTATTCCAGCGGAGTATATGCTACATAATATTTCTCATGTCTGTGTCCACTAAAATAAAAAATAATGATTTGTGTTTCCCAATGAATAATTTTTTTTAAATTCTCCCTTTCTCTATTTACATTTTTAAAATTATGAACATGTGATTTTGTCACTTCATAAAACATGAATGAATTTTAGTTGTATTATTTGAAAATTTTAAAATAATATTAAATTTTAAGTATGTTAAAATAATTTGATTAAGATACTTTATTTGTTCATCATATTTCAGAGTTGTAATTAATTTGTATTTTAACACAAAATTGGAGAATATATCTTCAAAAAAAATTATGTTTAAATCATCAAAATTGACGTAGTTATTACCAAACTTACAATATTTTAAAAATATATAAATCCTTATGAGATGTCTCAAATATGACTTATTGCATTATAGAAAAAATATTAGCTCATTGAGGTAATAAGGTCAATAATAAGAGGTGGTGAAGGATCTAATATAATCTAAACTAGGGAATCTACTAAAAATGACATAATCTAACAATCCAAACTTGATTAACACATACAAAATTTCATATGGAAGAAAAAAATCATATACACTCTCTAACAAGATTTTTTTCTTCGCCTAAGATAGGTCCATGATACTAATAGATATAAATGTTCTATTAAATCATCTCATGTATCTTATTTGATGAAATTTTCAAAGTGTTATAGCCTTATCAAGTCACTAATTTGATCTTCATGTGTATTTTTTGTGATAAATGTTATCAAAGACCTCTTCCTTATATTGTTAATCATAATGGTACTACTCTGGTGCGCACCTACTAGCATCAAGAAGGTGGACCTTAATGTCATTCCCAATTCTAAACCATTATTACAAATATTTTCATCATAGACAATGATACTAGGTATAATAAATGATCATAGGATGACCTTGGTTTCAAAGGATGAAATCTATCCCATATACAATATTTGAGGAGTTTTATTTTCTTCACTTAGTATAGATCCATGATACTAATGGTTATAAATACCATTAAATCCTCTCATGTACCTTTTTTAAGGAAAATTTTAAAGTTTCCTAGCCTTATCAAGTCACTAATTTGATCTTCATGTCAAAATCATAGTGATAAACATGATCAAATATAACTTTCCTTATATTAGTGATCAAAATGGTACTATTTTGGTTCACATCCATGACCATCAAGGAGGTGGACCTTCATGTTAATCCCAATCTTAAACCATTTTTACAAATCTTTTCATTGTAGACAAGGATACTAGAGGTATAACAGTATTATAGGATGACCTTGGGTTTAAAGGATGAAATATATCCCATATGTACACTCTTTGAGGAGGTTTTCCCTCTTCACATAGGATCCATAGAAATAGAGGATAAATGATTATATTTTTATGTATAATATGAAGGTGAACAAGACCATTTCCATTTTATGAATTGATGTATATACATCCCTAAAAGGATGCAATGATTTGTTTCTAAAGTTAATAATTTGAATTGCAAAATGATAAATATTTGTTAGTTTATTTATATTTAAAATTTAATTTTTAAACATGGATAAAATTAACATGTCCATTTTTAACATGTTAAAGTTAGTACACGTAATTTTTTTAAATTATAAATAGAGGTGGTTCACATTGCATTCAAATGAGGGCCAAATACTAATATATATTCATTTTTATTAGAAGATTTTTTACAAAATATTCAACCTCACCTAAAAGTTGCTCACCTTAAAACCCCCCACCTCAAATATCTTGAAACACCCCCAACAAAAACTCTCACCCCCTCCACCTGATGAGGTTCACTTGTGATAAACTATAAGTGAAAAAATAATTATTCTACAAGAAACAAATTATTAAATATAAAATGTGCCTAATATGCCTTGACATGTAGCATGATTTGCATCTTCAATGCAAATGATTGTTAATCAACTAAATTTAATTGATGTGAATCTAGATAGATTCTAAATTTGGAGGGCAGAGAAAAGGAAATTATATTCATATGAACTATTGTATTGATAGATCCTTGATTTAAATATTACTAAAAAAATTATGACCCCATACTCTATTGAACCTTCCACAAGTCAACCTATCCCTCCAAACAAAAAAATAATTTCAATTAAGTGGTGTAGTCAACCTATATCTCTATTTTTATCTATATTACCTCCTCTATACCCCTCTTTCTCTCAATATCTCCACCTTCCTCCATATCTCCACCTTCCTCCTTCCCTCTCTGCCTTCCTCCCTCCCACCTTCCCTCTTTTCTTATATATCTCACCTATCCCACTCTCTCTTAATATCTCTAGGTCTTCTTCCTTCCCTCTCTACTTCTCTCTATATTACCTCCTCTCTCTCTCCTTCCCTATCTACTTCCCTCTATCCCTCTCTCCCTCTCTCTCCCTCTCTTTCAATCTCCCCACCTTTCTAGGTAGAAGTAGCTTTTATTAGAAAATGGCATGCTCATTTTTTATCAACTCCAAGTGTGTGATGTAGGACATCCCTAGGTAGTGTGGTAATCTTGCACCATTCTAGAAAAGTGGTTTAGTTTAGTTACTTGTTTGTCTATTAGTTTGTAGATAGTATTTTGTGATGAAGAACGTTATTGTATTTAATTATAACTTGAAATTGGCTTTCAAAGTTTTGGGATTAGTAAAATTTGTTATTTTGGAGTTTCATGTTAATGTCTAAAAATAATTTTAAATGAAGAAAAGATAAAATTGGTACAAGAGTGTCCACCACATGGATAATTGTGAACAATTAGGATTGTTTTCATGCGTGGCAAGTTATTTAGAGTTTACAACAACAAATGATTTTTGTAAGGATGTATTGGACCATTTACAATGAGTGTTGAGTGCCATGAGGATGTTTATCCACCATTTAACCACTTAAATATATAGTTGATGACATGTTACATGTGGTATTAAAATTTGTTCCATCTTGTGGCCAACATAGATCATTAGAAAAAACTATGGATGCTATATATATATATTGATTTTTGGATCAAAGAAAGTTATGTGAAGACATAAGGGAAGAAGTTGAGAGGTAAAACATAAGTATGGTGAGAATATAAGGTCTCAAATAAAAATTGTGAATAGAGAACAAGGACTATTAAGTGGAGTATAATACAAAGGGAAATACTAATACAACATAGTGAAGGTAATTAGACTAGTGTGTAATTATGAGGCTATATTTTAGTGTAATCTATGTTTGAATTGTCATAGTAAGTGTAATAAAATGGCTATGACCTAGCATGTAGGAGAGCCCATTACAAAAAAGTGAGAAGTTGTAATCATGGTGATAATAATGTAAACTTAAATAAATAAGAATATGTTGTTTTTATGAGATCTTTGTGTTGTGTGTGTATTTTGATGTTAGTCTAGATGGTTGAATATTCCTTCATTGGACCCAAGTCTAACCACGACTATATCAAAAAGCCACTTAGTAAAGCATTTCTTAGATATATAGAAACTAGATGCGCAATCCTTTTACAAAAACTAAAATCAATTATAAAGAGGAAAATAATTTATCACAACATTAGCATGAACGAACACCTCATCTATCAAAGCAAAAGGTGCCTCTAGTGGTTTTATTTTTTTATCAAAATATGTAGGGTAAACGAAATAAGCAACTGGAAAATCTTTTAGGTGACTATCATTGTCTCCAAACTATAAGTTTGTATTTTCACTATATATGGACTTAAGATAGCTATGGGAGATGATTTATTACATCATAAATTAACTATACTTGGTATGTGAATATTTTACTATAATATTAACCTCAAATGACAAACAAGAAGGTATAATAAGAGTCACTAAGTCTCAAATTGATTTTAGATATCAAATGACAAACAAGAAGGTATAATAAGGGTCACTAAGTCTCAAATTGGTTTTAGATATCAAATGACAAACAAGAAGGTATAACAAAGGTCATTGATTTTAGTTCGTTTAGATTTAACACCTAGGAATGGAACACTCAAATGGACAAACAAAAGACCAGACTTAAGAAAAATGGTAAAGAGATTGGATATATTTTTTATCTTTCCCAATGGATTCCATAAAATGTGAAATAGTCATATGCTTGAATTTAGATCACTTCTAAACTTTCCATTATCTTTACAAGTCATGGAAGATCATCTAAACCCCAAATGCACCTTCCATGAGAACATATTTCTTTGAGGCATTCTGTCAAACAGTTCACGTGCCTTATCTATGCTTCCACATTCTGCATATCTTGCAATCATGGAATTCTGTCAAACGATTCTTAGAGCCATCCTGTCAAAGTGCCTTGTCTAATCTTAAACATTTTGCATACATGTCTACCAGGGCAGTTGCAACTACAACATCTGACAAAACTCCTCTACCATTTATCCTGTGGTGGATGTCAATACCCTGTCTCAAAGCTCCCATTTTTGCATAGGCTGGGAGGATACTGGGAAAGGCTGCGGAGTTTGGATTTACACTAGCCAATCGCATTTGGTTGAAAGTTTCTAAATTCTTTTCAACAAACGCATTTTGTGCATAACCTGCAATCATAACATTCCATGAGACCAGATTTCTTTTAGGCATCCTGTCAAACAGTTCATGTGCCTCGTCTATGCTTCCACATTTTGCATACATGTCTACCAGAACATTTTCAACTGTGGTATTGACGATTATCGCCCTTCCATTATACTTTGATAGATGTTTGTACCCTGTTCCAAAGCTCCAATTTTTGCACATGCGGGGAGTACGCTGGCAAATAAAACTAATCGGGATGTATATTTGCTTATTGTATCGACTACATTGTGATGACGCCCATGTCTTTTGTCTATTATAGAAACCATTTGCAAATAGCAAGAAAGGCCAGGAAAATACCTCAGCGGCGAGGTACAATGAGAGTCATCTTTTCCATTCGGTTTGTTTTATGCAATCCAACGCGCGGGAATAGTGTTCAAATTCAAATGTTAACGGCGATTTTTTTTGAATGGAAGCGGATGGGAATGAACGTCGGTAAAAAGAATGAGCCCACATCCACCTAAGCGGTCAAAGCTTAGTGTGTGATGTTTAAGCCCAGCCCAACCGGAGGACCAAAGATAGAGACACCATTACAGAAGGAGTCAAAGAACACCTCCTTAGAAACTGGAAATGTCGTTTCACCATTGAGAACAACTTGTAGTGCAGGCAAGAACTTCCAGTGGGACACGAATGTGTCCTTGGAATTTCGAACGACATAAACCATTCGGCAGCCCAAAGACGTGATTTGAGGTGGAAGAGCAGTGTAAGGAAGATGGGTGCCAAACAACCTTGGCGAGGGCATTTCTGCAATCACAGTGGAGGCATTACAGATTTCTCGTGCTTTGTAGATTATTTATATGTTGGGAATCAAGTCATGGACGCTCCTTGTCTTCAAAAGATGGCCCATAATGCTGGCAACGATAGCTTTGAGCCAGGTGGTTCCCGTCTTCATTCCAGAGCACACAAGCACATCGTCCTCCCGTGCTTTGAACTGTGAGCACATTTGCATCACTATTTCAAGAGTTTTGGGGTCGTAGAAGAAACCTTCATGTTCAACAAGATCAATTCCATACGGGCTTTCTCTTCTTCCACCACATAGACTGAACGATGTAGGCATATTTAAACAGAGGGCCGGAATGTATGAAGAGATAAGGGGCAGGTTAAGTGGCAATGATAAGAAACAGTAGCTACATCCCTTAATATAAAGATAAGCATCAGGCTCTGAATATAATAAAAATAGAAATACTATTCATGAAGGGAACGTTTAATAAAGCAGGGCATTTTTAATGATTTCTTGCCTTATCATCTTTACCTTGTAAAAAACACCCACTTTGCGCATGCTCAGAAATAGTTTTAATGTCTAAACTCCTCCTTCCTTAAAGGAAATTTTTTAATAGTATAATATTAAGTGCATTATTACATGTCGTATGCAAACTATTCCATAGACATTATTTATGCTTTTGCAACGGGCATGGAGGGAGGACTGGTTGGAAAATATTTTTAAAAATAATTATTAATTATATTTAAGATGTGATGAGTCAATTAAAATGAGGTTGTGAATTAGATCAAATGTCATATGACAAATATATTAAATACTACAATTTGCATTTAAAGGAGGTTCAAAGATTGCGTTGATAGAAAACTATATGTATGTTAATATTAAGTGCATTATTATTTCCCCATCCACTCACATGTTAATGTCATATGCAAACAATTCAATAGACATATTATTTATGCTTTCACAAGGTGCATGGAGACAGAGTGGTTGGACAATATTTTTTACTAAAATAATTATTAATTATATTTAAGATATAATGAGTCGATTAAAATGGGGTTAAGAATTAGATCAAATGTCATATGATGTAAATATATTAAATGAAATACATGGTAGATGTCATATAAAGATTTAAATCTTATTAAAAAATTATACATATTCATATTTATTTAGTATGGATCATTGGAAGTCAATAGTGGTATGGTGTGATAGTTAAGTAGTTCTGTTGGTATTCTTGTCATTAAGGTTCAAACCCCATTGGGGTGGAATTGTTGAGAATTTACAATGGGGATGAGGTCTCCCATGTGTGACCTTACCGGTTCATAGTTCCAGATCAAAAAAGTTTATCCCTCTTAATAAAAAAAAGTATTAATCATTGGAAGAATTGAGATCTTAGTATTAATAATTATTGGAAGAATTGAGATCTTATTGTTTTTGGTAAAGGAAAAAACAAGTTTTGAAGGGACCTGAAACCCTTTATAAATAGATTTTGAATGGATCTGGAACCCTCAACCAAAAGATTGTCTAAACATAAAGACAAGAAAGCACAAACAACCAAGGATAAAAAAGCAACCAAGGCCAAAGAACCATAACTGACTATAAAGCCGCAAGAAAAATAGCCAACAACTAGCCAAAAACCAGCCCCCAAACAAGAACCATCAAGATTTACATTTAGAATTACTCTTGTGGGAGCGGAGAGTCATGTCAAAAGGAGGCTTAAAGGACTTTTTTTTCTTGCCCTTTACAATAATCCAGCCCTTTTCCATTTGTGTTGCCTTATTAAGCCAAGTCAGCACACCATTATCCTAAAGAAGAATGTCTGCAACCGTTGTCTTAGAGATTTGATTTGTGTTCCTCCCTGTAGGCATGGCAATATCAAGAGAGCCACCTAAAATGATAGTCGGAGCACTATCACCAGAAGTGGCAGCCATAGGCCCAATCTCTCTCTCTTTAGGGGTTTCAACATTGTAATCTTGCATAACATCAGCAACCCCTTCATTTGAGACATCTGGAGAGGATGCCCCAAGGCCCTGTGATTCCAAAGCAACCACCTTAGAAAAACTCCTAGGTTGCTCAACTTTCTTCTCAACCATATGATGTTGTTGAGAAGCACCTTTCCACCATGTAGCCTTCATGGATTTTTTCTCAAAACCACATTGTGCAGCAACATGACCAGTTTTAAAACATCTTCTACATCAAAAGGAAAACCCTTCATAGTCCAAAGCTTGGACCCAAGAACTCTTAGAAGTTTTAAGTAAAATCTCGGCAAGCAACCTTTTTGAAACATTCATTTCAGCCAATATGCGGGAAAAGGTAGAGTAAAAAATATCAAAGGATTCATCATCCACCAACAAAAAATCTCCAAAAGCCTCACCCACTTCCTCTAAAATGGGATCAATCCATAAATGGAGAAGAAGATTAGGAAGATGAACCCAAATCGGGATCTTTTTTAAAGTTTCAGAAGAAGGGTTGAAATCAGCATGCCAAGGTTTAATCATCAACAAAAATTTATCCTCCCAGCTAAAAATGTGATCACATAAAATTTTGTTTTTATCTTGATCATTGTCAAATTTAGCAACAAAAAAACGCTTGGCCATGGGAAAAATATGAACTTTACCAATAGTTAAAGGCTCTCATTCTTTTGAGATCCAGGAGTGTAGCTGAGGGAGGGAAGGCCAAAAACCCTTAAACCGACAGATCACCCCATGTGAGGAGAAGGCAGAAGCATTATAATCAATTTCCACTTTCGTCTTAGCTTTCAGATCAACGAAGATAGCATTAGCCACAAAAATAAACCCACCAATCGGCGGTCTCCCAAGTTGTGAGCTCTGTGTCATAGTTTTATGTGTTTGGTTCCCCTCGTCCTTTCCACCAACTCTGCAAAACCCTCGATCCCCATGTCATTGTCCGTTTTGGTCCTTCTGCCCAGCATTTTCTCTTTGGTTATCTCTGGCCTTTGCACCACACACGACCTGTGTCACCGTGTTCCCCTTCGTACCCTTCGTGCCCTGTGCCACCACATTCTCAATGCACATCGTGCCCTGGCCGCCATCGCAAGAGGTTCTCTCGCCATCCGCTTCTGAGAGATCTTCTTATTGTTAATAAATAAAGAGACTAGAAGTTTTGTATTTATTTGAGGAATCTTCTTTGTCTAGGATTCAATTTTTTTTCTAAACTTGCAATATCCAATCTTTTTTGAAAAGAATAGTGCGAGGAAGGGATTCTACTTTGTTTATATGTGAAGGAGAAAATTAATTTGTTTTTCCCTTTCACTGTAATATTATTTTGTGAGATATATTTTGTAACTTTAACATAATTTATTTAGCTTTTATGTTATGTTCATTGTTCTTAAGTTTAAGTCTAGTCTTTTGACATGCAATACTTTTTAGTTTAGATTTTGTATGATTTTAGTTTTTGGGATGGAATTCTTTTTATTATTTTACGTTTTTGGTTAGACTAGAATCAAGATTTCACCTTTAATTTTAAAATTCAAATTTATAATTTTATTGTTATCTATTAATATATGTTTTAAAAGATTTTTTATGTATTTAAAGTAGTATTTAAAAGTATCATCATAAAATATTTTTGAATATATATATATTGGGGCAAAAATATATATTATATTATGTTTCATTGAAAAAGTGACCTTAGGTCTAATGGTTAGATCACTAAGATCAATACTTTCTCAAAAACATTGGAATTCAAATCATCAAGGGTATGAGATTAACTTCCTTAGATCTGAATTTTTTTGGAGTCTTAGAGATTGAATTTTGATGCACAATGTAATGGTGTAACTAGTTAAACTATGCAAATGCAACATTCTGGTATGAATTATGACAAACTGAAAGCACATAAACAAATTTAAATTCCAGAAAAGTAAAAGGTAAACATTGATGCACCTGGGGTTTAAATCTGAGTTGATTTTGGGTGGTCTAGGGCGTAAGGACGCCCTAAACTAAGGACCTAGATCTAGAAACTTTTTTCACAAGCCTAAGGTCCTTGGTCTATATAGCTTCTTTCTTTTGGGTTTGGTTGTTGGATCTTCATCTGTTGCTAAGATAATGTAGATTTTGTGTCTTGTCAACTTGTATGACTAATGATGCATGAATGAACAAATTTTCTTCAATCTTCCTCCAGTCCTCTTTATATTTGTAACATGCACACATAAAGGAAGGGGAAGGGTTGTGCCATATAGGGACTAACCTCAATCAAACCTCATGTTGGTATTTCTACCTCCACAATGGCAAAGTTGATGATAAAAAAAGAGTGTATCCTTTTGAGGGATAGAGGCTAAATGATAACGAGTAATGAATTGACAACTTGTTGCAACTCAATACTCAGTTTTGATCTCCTTGATGGGTTGAAGTCACACTCATCACCTTCAAGAATTGATTGCAAAATGAGTTGATTTGATTTCAAGACTTGCAAGCATTAGTACTCAAAAATGAAATGTATGTAAAAACATGAACAAACTCACATAAAACTTGGCATGATGCTTGAATGATGAAATGTTGTAATAATTTTGTAAATTCTACTCTTCACTATTCTTGAATTGATTTTTAGGACCTTCACTTGCTCAAATAAAATTGCTAGGAATAAAATGGTGCAAATACTTTGTATTTATATGTAGTTCTTCTAATTTCCAAAAATTCAATCCTAATCGACGATAATTAGAATTTGAATTTCAAATAATAAATACCAATACCAACATATTCAAATTTGGGGCCAACTTAAGAGGTCTAGGGTGCAGGGCGTCCTAGACTAGATCCCTCCTTTTTCAGGATCCAAAGTGTAGAATGCAAAATATTAAATGCATATCTTAACTTTCCATATTTGATTTTTTTATAAATATCAAAATAGGCCATGAAATGCATAACTTAGGAAATTAGGTCCATAATTAGGTCAAAGAACGTAGGAGGAAGAAAAACATAGTGTGAAATTGTCAAGGGTGATAATTTACGACACTACATATTGATAAAAGAGAATATACAATCATACACAATAAGAAGAAGAATAAAAATACAAGGAAAAAGGCAAGGGGGTTTCAAAAAAAACTGCTAACCCCTCCAAACATAATAATCATTAATTGAAAAAGGGAATCAAAAGAACCACAACAAGTTTTGAAAAGGATAAATTAATCCTAGTCATGCCAAATCAATTGAAGAAGAATCTCGGATTTGTCTAAAGGAAAGGAATGCCAATTAGAAACATTCCATTTACCAACATTTTTAGATTCTCGTCTAGGCAAACAATCAAACAACTTATTCCATTTGCTTTGAATATGTATTAAATAAATAAAATCAAAATTAGGAACATGGCATCTACTAGTATTGTGTATCAATGATAACAAAATCAACATTTATCGTTAATTTTAGTACCAAATATTAGAAAAAAGTTGTACATATCAAATAGATTCATAAATTTTCTTGTGTTAATATAAGAGATAGTTAGTGATCAAATCATCAAAATTCAATTTCCAATCCCTTCAATTGCTTTTAGTATTGTTAACTCAAACTATAAGACTTACTCAAAGTTAAGGAAGTTTCAAACATAAGCATCACATAACATGATGCCAACACTATTCTTTAGCACCACATACTTTTACATATACATATATTATCTTAGTGATAATTTATATTAGTACCAATGATAATTTTAGATGCAATATTAAGCCGTATCAACCAAATCAGATCATGTTTGTGGTCCCTATTATGTGCTCCCAAATTGTAAATAATTAGTTGCAATTTATTTTTATCATTTTTCCAATTCTAAATTTTAAATTTTATAATCTAAATTATATATCTAATTTTAATCCAACCCATTCTAATCCAATTCATTCTAATTTATGCATCCAAATCTAACATCAAAATAAAAATCAGCCTCTAGAGTAATCAAAATCAATCTCATAAAAAATACTCTTAATCAAAATCCCAACTCATCCACCATAATTTTCATCTTAAATCCCCTCATCATAATCCATAATCTAATCAATCCCCTCATCCAATTTCAATTCTTATTCACAATCCAATCTTCATCATAATCCAAAACTTTAGGTAATAAAATTGAAAACAAGAAAAAGTTTAAATTCTAAGGACATCCCAATGAACTCCAATCCACTCATCCAAATATGAATCTAATCCCTAATAAATCATCCCTTAGTCTAATCAACACAAATCAAAACCCAACCAATATAAATATCTTATATCAAATCAAAATTACTTAGGAAATTAGCCTATCCTAAATATAAAACATTAATCAACTCAAATCATCTTAAAAGGTCTTGATTATTGATATTTTATCCAATTCCATTCCAACCAACCCTATCTATGTCTAATCTAATCTAATCCCAATCTAATCTAACCTCCATAAAATTTTATCTCAAATTCAAATCCAAAATTATGATTTCATTTTGTTTTGATGAATCTCCTTGATGACCTAACAACCCCTTCTTTGATCATGATGATGCTAGTTTTGCCAATCAAGAAGAATACGATCCATATGAAAAAAATGAGAGTCTTGTGGGTCGAGATAAATTCATCGTGAATCCTTAGATAACATTACCTCAAACAAGTTTGTCATAAGTTATAATCCCTTGCCCATTAATGAATTCCCTCTTGAACCCATAGATGGTATTGCCTTAAGAAAGCTTGTCATAAGCTCTAATCACTTACCCATCAATTATCAAAACCAAGAACTGGCTAGCACAAGATATTTTTTTGAGTCTAAATATATATCCATTTGTCATTCTTATGCTCCCCTTGAGAAGGTAAACGCAACTCTAAACCAAGTTCTATATCACCAATCCATATTCAAAACTAATCCTCGACATTTATCCTTCGATCATCCTTCCCCTACTTTTGACAAGGGAATTTCATCTCTAATACAAGGCATGCATCATCAATATATATTCCAAATCCCCATCATACATGACTGCCTTATAGGGCCTCCACCTCTTATGTTAACCCTTCATCCTCAAAACCTTCACTTTTCAAGCCATCCTAACCTAAACACCAATCAAATAATGTCACATTTATGTATTTCTTCCAAGGACTATTCACTAAGAACCATAGGCCAAAAAGAACAAATGAAGTTATGTCATCCCATAACGTCACTAATCACATGCCATTGAAATGCCTAATTGACTATGTGATCATTAATCCCAAATACCTCAAATCCATTAAATCCACCATCCATAAATACCAAAAAGCCCTCTCCCATCCATTTGCACAATTCAAAGAGTCCCTGCATACATTAATCGCTAACAACACAAAACCCTCCCTTATATCATCTAGACAAATCCATATATGTCAAGAGCTTATTTCAAAGCATGCCCACACATTTCCTAGATCCAAGAATCCAACTAATCCCTTTCATGATCCCTTACCATCTCAAGATCCAATTATCCCAATTGAACCTATCCATAAACCACAATTCTACCATTTTGGTTCCACTATCACCACCACTACTCGTTTCCCATCTAACAATGAATTTGTGTCATGTTTCCAAAACAACAAGTATGCCATCAAAAATCAAGTTAGTCAAAATATGCATTATCAAAGCAAAGCGTTAAGCCTCCATGAGCAAGGCATCTTGAAACCCATCCAAATAAAAGCAAATCTAGGATGTCAAGGCCTTCACTATATATCTCATGACAAAGATATTAGTCACTCCTCCACTAAGGCTAAGGAATCTTCTTCCAAAATCAAAATCAAAATAGGTGCTTATTGTCATTCTTCTCATGAGATTTCTACCACCAATCCTTCCATTGATCCCATCACCTCCATCACTAATACATGCATTGATCTTAACCACCCATCCCCTAAATCCCCAATAGGACCAACAAACACATATATCATGGTACTTGTTCCAAGATGATGAACCATCACCCAATTCATAGGATTTCAAGATACTATATCCCCATCGGACCATACCTTTGTCTTTTAAAGCAATTTGGATCCAAACATATAAAGTAACAAATCCAAAAACATCCAAAGATCACCATGTCAAAATGTGCCAACATACACATACAAAGAAAAATTTGATCCAAAATCAGAATAGATTGAAAAGGCCACCAAGGCTCACCAAACACAAAGCAAGTACAAAAACAATGTGCATCCCCAAATAAAAAGTAGCATTCAAAAGGATCTTCCAACTCTACATCCCCATTTGTTCCTCCAAAGGCTAATTCCTTCACTAAACCGAAAAAAATGAAAATCTAATCCAAAATCAATATAGATCAATAAATCCACCAAATCCCACTAATTAAAAAGCAAGCACAAAAATAATATGGATCCCCAAACAAAAAGAAATGTATACAAAAGGAGCTTCCATCTTTGCATCCCAATCCTAAATTTCTCCATCTAAATCCAAGCATCCCCATCCTAATCATCCCACGTCTATTTTGGGTCCCTACATCCCAAAATCCACAATCTCAACTCCCCCTCATAAACATTCTAAATAAATATTGGGCCCCTTCATCTCAAAATCTATAGTCCCAATTAGCCCATTGAAATCCTCACATTCAAAACCACGTCCTAACACAAAGCTTCACACTCCAACATGGCGTGTATAATCATTGGTCTTGGCTCCCCTTGGTCTTGTGATCTTACCTCACGTCATCAACATCCCATCCTTCCATCCAACCATCTTCCAACCCCATATCTACTATACAACATACATCCACCATCATGTCATTTTAATTCTAATACAATATAATAATTTCACTCATTATTTGATAGCGTAGAGTAGCTTAAATATTTTTAGTGTATCCAATCTAAATAAGAAAACTTCTTATAGACTCGGAAAAGAACTCTACTAGGAGATAGTTAGATGGAAATCAAAACCATTAAAAAAAATGCTTCTTTTAAAATCTTATATATGATTTTTGTTACTTCTTGTATGTCTTATTTTTCATTTTTTTTTAGAATTTAATTTCTATTTGAACAATTACAATATAATAACAATTAATTTAATGGTGCATTAATATTAAATTATAAAAAATTAATAATATAAATACTTATTTGCAATTTTATATACATCAATTATTAGAAAACAGCGATTATAATTTATAAGTTATTAAAAATTATTTTCTATAATAAGATTTTTAACTACTTAATAATATGTACTATTTTTGTATTTTGTTAGTTTCAGATTTTCAATGAAAATCTTTCCCTAATCTTTCATCTTCTTATGTCATTTCCTTATAGAATGCTCAGAATTCATGTATGTAATTCAATCATATTACTTATAAAATAGTCATATACCATATTTATGTAACTCCAACTAAAAATAATAATTATAAAAGTCACTCTATCTAAATATCTATATACTTTCAAGAACTATATATTTATGTTAGATATGGATAATCATACATACAAACAAAATTAAATTCAAAATTCAAAAGAAAATTTATAATTATCATTTATGTTTATTCAATTAATTCAACAATCAATTCCTTATAGATGTCTCACCAAAATTCCATTTTTTTCACAAACACCTCCACTTCATTATCCATTTATAAATGTTAATATTTATGAAATCATCCTATATAAATATCTTGAGCTTTTAAAAACTATCAATCACTATAAAATCTATATAATTATACAACTAAATAAAATTATACAATTTAGATTTTTTTTAAAATTAAAATTACTTTTTACATAAATAAATATAACTAGTTCACCACTCACTACCTTTGGAAAAGCGATGCAAAGCCTTTACTATGTTGTCCTCTTCGCCCATCACTAACCATGCATCTTCCATTTTTACAATGACAAATTTGTTATCGCTGTATGCCCCAATTTCATCTCGGTTTATTTGAAGCAATTCGGAACCTTGTGTGAAGACACCAATCCATACCCATTTTCCTTTACCCAAACAAAATAATTGGGTGTAATCCCAGATATATGGAAGTTTAAGTTGGGATAAACACAAACTATAATAAAACATATTAGAATAGCATTGGCATTGGCAGAACCCTCCGGCCTCCTCAATTGAAACAAAATTCCAACATATATTTGGCAATTCAGAGAATTTTTTCAGCGAGCCCACATCAAATACTGCCCTCGTGCTTATTATCACATCCCTTGGCCATTTCTGCATATTGCTTACAATTTGAGAGTGGTGCACAAAATCAAATGACTCAATAATAATAAATAGACTGATATTTCTATTTCAAGAATTTTCTTTTACCTGTATGTTACTGTTCTGGTTCAACATCTGATCTGTCGTTTGTAACAACTACCAGCGTCTTCAATCTCTCACAGAACTCCATGCTGAGTCGCTGACTATACACGGCAAATTCCAGCAGGAATGTACTTCCAATTTCTCCAGTGATCTCAAACGGTCTAAACCTTCTATCTTCTCCAATTTGTAGCACATTCTCAAGTCAATTATCTTAAGAGAAGTTAATTCATCAAGACTTGGAAGCCTTTCTAATTCTGGATAGTCACTAAAGTTTAGAGTCTCCAGTGACCTCAGACTTTCTATACCTTCTATCTTCTTTAATTTGTGGCAATTTTTCAATTGAATTTTGTTCGATAAGTGATTTCTGAAGGACTTGGAAGCACCTCAAACTCTGGACACTCACTTCTCTTGAGCTTCTCCAGTGATTTCAAATGCTTTAAACTTTCTATCTTCTCCAATTTGTTGCACTTTTGCAATTCAAATGTTTTTAGAGATGTAAACTCTGCAAGACTTGGAAGCCTATCTAACTCTATTCTCAGCTCCCGCAATGATCTCAACTCTTGTAGACCAGCTATATTCTTCACCTTGTTGCTATCTTCCAATTTGAAAAATTCTAACACTAATTCTGCAAAACATGGAACCCCATCTAACTCTTCACAATTCACTATCTGCAGTTTCTGGAGGTTTTTGAGGACACGCACACCTCTGATGTCCTTCAGGGAATTACAATTCAAAACATTTGTGTTCTTCAATGTTGTTGGCAGGGTTTCCAAGTCCTTTAGATCCTTATTAGAGTAAAGGAAAAGAGTCTCAAGGAAGGGATAACTATCTCCACAAATTGAAATCTTGGGCACTTCCATGCCCTATAGATTTATCTTCTTGAGCATGCACCCTAACCGAAAACTCAACTCCCAGATTGGGGTATAGTATATCCGAAAATTTTGAAGATGGATAAATGATTTTGGTAAACACTTCACTCCTGACTGCCTTAGATACAAATCTCTTAAGCAATTAAAATGCTCAAGGGAATCTGATAAAGCTTCCAACTTCTTACACCCGTAGTTAAAGAGGACAAATTCCAAGAGAACTTGGCAAGGCTGTCAAGAATTCACTCCCTATCACCAACTCGGTTAACTTGATTAGCTGAAAGATATTACCTGGCATTTTTTCAATTGAATTTATGTTAGATAAGTGATTTCTGAAAGACTTGGAAGTACCTCCAACTCTGGACAATAATCACTTATCTTGAGCTTCTCCGATGATTTCAAATGCTTTAACTTTCTATCTTCTCCAATTTGTTGCACTTCTGCAATTCAAATGTTTTTAGAGATGTGAATTCTCCCAGACTTGGAAGCCCATCTAACTCTACTGTCAGCTCCTGCATAATCTCAACTCTTGTAGACCAGCTATTTTCTTCACCTTGTTGCTACATTCCAATCTGAAAATTTCTTAAGACACTAATTCTGCAAAACATGGAACCCCGTCTAACTCTTCACAGTTCACTATCTGCAGTTTCTGGAGGTTTTTATGGCCACACGCACCTATGCTGTCCATCAGGGCATTACAGTAAAAAAATATTTATTATCTTCAACGTTGCTGGCAGGGTTTCCAACTTGATTAGATCCTTATTAAAGGAGAAGAGTCTCAAGGAAGGGACAACTATCTCCACTAATAGAAATCTTGGACACTTCCGTGTCCTGTAGATTTATCTTCTTGAGCATGCACCCTAACCCAAAACTCAACTCCTTGATTGTGGTATAGTATATCTGCAAATATTGAAGATGGATAAAATGATTTTGGTAAACACTTCACTCCTGACTACCTTATCTATAAATCTCTTAAAAAATTAAGATGCTCGAGAGATTCTGATAAAGCTTCCAACTTCTTACACCCTTGGATTCTAAGTGTAGTTAAAGAGGACAAATTTCCAAGAGAACTTGGCAAGGTTGTCAAGAACTCACTCCCTATCACCAACTCGGTTAACTTGATTAGCTGAAAGATGTTACCAGGCATTTTTTCAATTGAATTTATGTTAGATAAGTGATTTTTGAAAGACTTGAAAGCACCTCCAACTCTGGACACTCACTTATCTTGAGCTTCTCCAGTGATTTCAAATGCTTTAAACTTTCTATCTTCTCCAATTTGTTGAACTCCTGCAATTCAAATGTTTTTAGAGATGTGAATTCTGCAAGACTTGGAAGCCCATCTAACTCTATTGTCAGCTCCCGCAATGATCTCAACTCTTGTAGACCAGCTATTTTCTTCACCTTGTTGCTACCTTCCAATCTGAAAATTTCTTAAGACACTAATTCTGCAAAATATGGAACCCCGTCTAACTCTTCACAGTTCACTATCTGCAGTTTCTGGAGGTTTTTATGGCCACACACACCTATGATGTCCATCAGGGCATTACAGTAAAAAATATTTATGATCTTCAACATTGTTGGCAGGGTTTCCAAGTCGTTTAGATCCTTATTAAAGGAGCAGAGTCTCAAGGAAGGGACAACTATCTCCGCAAATAGAAATCTTGAAGACTTCCGTGCCCTGTAGATTTATCTTCTTGATCATGCACCCTAACCCAAAACTCAACTCCCTGATTGGGGTGTAGTATATCTGCAAAGTTTGAAGATGGATAAATGATTTTGGTAAACACTTCACTCCTGACTGCCTTATATATAAATCTCTTAAACAATTAAGATGCTCGAGAGATTCTGATAAAGCTTCCAACTTCTTACACCCTTGGATTCTAAGTGTAGTTAAAGAGGACAAAATTTTCAAGAGAACTAGGCACGTTGTCAAGAAATCACTCCCTATCACCAACTCAGTTAACTTGGTTAGCTGAAAGATGTTACCTGGCCATTCCTTCAAGCTGGTTCCTCTTAAATAGAGCTTTGTTAATTCTGGGAAGCACAACAATTTCCTGCACTCGTTAAGACTCAAATACCTGTGCTTTGTCATGTTTTCCAAAACATGTAACTCCGACTTGATGATGAGCTGAAAGCAGCCTTCTAAATTAAGATATTCCATCAGGTATTGCAGATTTATCAAATTGCTGAAATTACTCAGCAGGGATAACAAATTCTACACCCTTGTATCTCCAGGTGCTCCAGCAATTGGAGATGACAAAATTCTTATGGGAGGGCGCTCAATGTATCCCAGGAAGAGGGTCCCTATCAATATTTTTTCAAATTCTTGAGATGTCCTATTGACCTTGGAAATTCTAGCAAGCTGTTGCATCTCTGAATAACCAACTCTCTTAGCTGCAAAGGAGCCTGCGGCAAGTTTTTAATACAGTTAACATAGGATAAATCAAAAGATATTTAAAGAACCATAAAGCAAAGATACTTACATCCACAACACGTTCCCACAAACATTCTAAGCTCTAAGGGCTGAAAAGTTGCAAAATTCTTAATTTTTTCAATGAAAGCCATGATGGAAGGTTTTTGTGCTCAAATTCATGACACTGAAGCCAGACTAGTTCTCTTGATATTTTGTTATGTTCTTGATTAATAAAATCTCCATTACCAACAAAAATCTTCAATCCAAGGGAGCAAAGCATGAGCACATGCTCTCCTAGGCTTGTGTGTATTATAATATTCCCTTGCCCCAGGTAACAACTGTCACCAATTGCGTTTGCCAATCCTCAGATTCATATTGCTTCCTGCATGGTAAAAGTAAAAATAAGAAACATTTCAAGGCAATCCTCGGATTTGTATCGCAACCTGCATGGTCAAAGTAAAAATAAGAAACATTTCAAGGCAACACAGGGCAGCATCTGTTTGGTAAAAAATCACATCTAGATCAATGGTGGGCTGGTCCTAAAAGGGTCATTATTTCAGAGTTAGAGCATCCTGGCAGCAAATGGAAGGTCATAGGTTTGAATCCTAGCTGGTTCATGAAAATCTCAACCTGATATCAGAGACCAAGCATTCTATAGAATGGCTTAAAGGGGGTGTTTGGAAATAAGTCATACCCAAACCAAAGATGGGCTAGTCCTAAAAGGATTAGTAGCTCAGTCATAGAGCACTCCAGCAGCAATAAAGGTGTTGGATTCGAGTCCTAGCTGGTCCATAAAAAGCTCAACGGACTCAAGAAGGAGTTGGTTTCTATGTCATGATTAATAAAGCCATGAAAGAATGCACTGACTTTACCTGTTGAGAGTGAATCTAGATAGACTACTATGAAGACCAAAGTCAATAGGGTGACTGTCGGTTTGCAACTTCTCTTCCCAAATCTCTCAAGTGATCATGCATTCTTATGTCACCATCATTCTCCACCTCAACAAGACACTTATTGGAAAGCCTTTCCCAACTGTGCAAAGCGCTCCACCCTGATCTCTCCCATAATGCAATGGCCACAGTTTTCCTCCAACCAATGAAGAAACATGTTGTATCCAAGAACATCGTTTTCTCTTCATCGTCAAGGGCATCATCGCTGACTTTGAGCCTCAATTTGATGTCGTCTGGCAATATTCTGGACAATTTATCTAATAGAGATTGCCAATAAACTTTGCAAGATCTACCATATAGTTGTGCCCCTAAGACCTTGAGTGACAAAGGCAGACTCGATCCTAAAAGTGGAGAGGGTTGTAAGAATGCGTGCCAACAAAAGAGCTGCTTAGCATGAGTGGCATCGAGAGGTCTCATTTCATAAATGGCAGAGATGCCCCATGCTTTAAGAACATCCAATTCACGTGTGGCAACAACAATCAAACTTCCATGTCCAAGCCTCTCCCTTGCTAACAAGAAAGCATTGAGTTGGTCTGTATGATCCACATCATCTAAAATGATAAGCACAGATACAGATCCCAAACGGCTTTCAAGAATCTCTCTGCCTAATTGTCAAAGGATACACCTTTGAAATCAAGGTCCTCCAGAAGTCTTTTATGTTTCTCAACCAACAGCCCTTCCCCTGCAACATCTTGAAGATCAAAAAGCAAACTTGACCTATCCATGTCCGAGTGTCTGTTGTTAAAGATTTTTTTTACAAGGAAGGTTTTGCCTGAGCCGCCCATGCCCCATATTCCTACAATTTGTATCGAGCCACTGGATTGAAGTGCAACTGTGTCAAAGTTTCGCACAGCTTCATCTACCCCCACCAGATGCTTGGCAACCTCTAATGGCACCTTCTTCATTTCTTTCATTACACGATTCACCACATTCTTTACCACCACCTGCTCTTCACTGAACACATGAAACATTAGTCAATAAATCAAACAAATTAAGAATAAAATGAACTAAAATGCATGCTAGGGAAGATTTAGAAAGATAAAGCACCAGGCATGCTTTCAATTTGACTGTCCCCAATGCTCGTCAAGCAATTGTTCTAGTGATTTTTTTTCCTTTTAACTATTTCCATTCATAGAACACAGGGATAACTGTGGTGCTTGTTTTAACCACAAATCCCTATTCTGTCAAACACCACAGGAATTGTGCATAATTCTTTACAGGCTAAGGCTGATGCTCTTCTAGAAATTGAGGTGAACAAAAACAAGGAAAGCAGATAAAGTACAGAAATGCTTGAACAAAAAAAGGCTAATGGTAATGGTAGGATGCAGAAGAATAAAGTACTGTCTATTTGTTAATGGATGAGCTGAAGAGATTCTATAATGAATAGTCCATAAAGCACAACACTTACTCAAGGTTTAGCAGGAAATAGCTATAAATTGAGGCAAAGAATGTGTTTGATATTTGTCCACAATGATTTATGAATATATCATAGGGCATGCGTTTGGTTCCAGATGAGGATGCAATAAAAGTAGAAGCAGATGGTACTATTGTATCAAAAGTAGATGTGAGTGGTGTGATTCTTAGGACATGTATACAATACACTTGTTGTCCAGATGCAGCAGGAGGAGGTAGGCAGCTCTTAGGCCATCGAAAGAATTTTGTAGGTCATACTTGGGTTGTCCAGCAATGTTGGCAGAGGCTTCCATTAGATACAAATTGAAACAAAGAAGAATGCTAATAAAAACGACATGATGTTTGAAATACTTCACAGGCCAAGGCTGATGCTTTTCTGGAAATTGAGGTGGACAGAAACGGGGAAAGCAGACAAAGTGTACAAATGCTTGAATGAAAAAAAGGCTAATGGTAATGGTTCGATGCAGAGAAGACATAGTTGAATTACATATTAATAAAGAAGAAAGTAGCGAGCAAACTGTATAGCAAAGAATGAATGCATAATATTTGTGCAGGAAAAGTGCAGGTAAGGAATGCAGAAGAATAAAGTACTGTTTATTTGTTAATGGATAAGCTGAAGAGATAATATAATGAACAGTTCATAAAGCACTGCACTTACTAAACGTTAGCAGGAAATAGCAAGATAAGTGCAGTATTAAGCACTGCTAGAACACCAATTAAATTCATCAGTTTTGCCTATACGTTGATAAAACATCATAATATTTGTGTCTCTTTCACCAACTTATTCTTCATTCGTTTGGGGCAAGGTATCATTTTTCATTGGAGATGATTCTCTTTTACTTGGGTTTCCTTAGGTTCTTACCCTCGTCTCTCTATTTTTCTCTAGTTTGACAATCAAAAAAGTTTTATCTGACAAACCAAAATGAAAGAAAGACTTAACTGAACAACGATGCATATAACAAATAGAGGGACAAGAAAACCCCCAGAAAAAATGAAGATTTGATTAGCTAAATGCAGGTGGAAGATTATTTCGTACGTACTCCTGATTATTAATGGTGTCGCCAGTTAAAAAGGAGGCTTCATGGAGTGCCCATTTCCAGTGTTGAAGCTGTTCTGAGCTGTATCTTCTCTTCTTTTCTTGCTCCTCACTGAAGTGGAGCACCATTGAAAAATAAGGGGAATAAATTAAGAGTAAAAAGACATGCTAGTGAAGATGTGAAAATATAAATAGGGAGGCAAGCTTTACATGACTCACAATATTGTTGAACATGTGGACCAGCATACAAGCACAACAGAACAAATTTAACTCAACTCTAATTTATACGACGAACAAAAAGGGGGGAAAATAATAATAATAAATGAGATTACTTGATGAGGTAATTCCCAGAGAAAGGGTATTTGAGGTTTACCTGCTCTTCATTTCAAAGTTAGAGAAGGCAGCTGCATGCATTCCTTTTCCCTGAATCGCCAATCTTAAAGTAGATGACTCAACATGATAGAAAACGGGGATAATTTTGGTGCCGGTTTCTACCATAAATGCCAGCTCGGCCAGACACGGGGGGGTTTGTGCATAATGCTTAGAAAAAATGGCTATATGAAGTGATGCACTGCGCATTACTTCTTCTAAAGCTCTAGGAAAGAAATCCCCAAGCTTCTCTCATTTTTGTCAAAAAAAAAACTCAGTCTGGAAGCATTTAAGGAATTGTAGATACTCTTGGCCACTGTGTGTTTAACATCTCCTCCATGATGGTTTATGAACACATCGTAGGGCAGGGGTTTCGTTCCGTATGAGTATGCAGCACAAGTAAAAGCAGGAGTAGGTGGGGCGATTCTTAGGCCATCAAAAGCGTTTACAGGGCCATACTTGGGTTGACCAGCAGTGTCAGAAGAGGCTGCGATTAGACATAAATTCGAGCAAAGAAGAATATTGATAAAAGCCGCTTAGTATTCGAAATGCTACACAGGCAAAGACAAAGACCAGGAAAATAGATAAAGCTAGGTTAATGCAAATCTGCCTGAAAGGCCAATGGTAATGGTGTAAAGCACTAATACAAAGCAGACAGATTGAAGCGCATACCAATAAAGAAAAAGCATGCAGAGAAACGCCAAGCGTGCAAAGACATCATTGTTTTTTCTTTCGGCGACTTCGCCCACTACCTAAACCACGTGAAAGGTCGTGTACAGCTGTAAAAAACAAGAGAACTAAAAGCATGTGGGGTCAAGTAGCTAAGAATCACACACGAAATATCTTCTTTACCTAATTTTTATCTTTGTTCATAACCATAATAGAATACGTAATTTGGAAAGGAATCTTTATTTTTGTTGTTTATGGTGTAATTCTATTGGTCTAATATTTTGAAGTTTTCAAATCTAAAAGTTATAAATGTCAATTTAAAAGTTTTTCATAAAAATGTATTTAATAAATATTTTGTGTCATACTTCGTCATTCAATATTTATATGTTCATTCATTTTAATGATGGTTCACAAAGTGTTATATGAAATGTTGATTAAAAAGTTCACATACTTTTTTGCAAGAAGCTCTAAATTATTATTAGATTTTATTAGTTAATTATTTTGTTTCAATCTTTCATTTGTGTAGATTAGATTTTTTACAATTATTATATTTGAAAAATTGTGAGCATGGTTCTATTGTATAAGTAGATCTATACTCATAATCTAGTCATCCTAATTTAAATTGTATGTTTCCTATTTTTTTTAATCAATTCTTTCAAAAGATTAACCGTTATCTATTAGCTTATGTGTTAAAATATGTCAAAGTGAGCATTTTGATTCTTGTATTTTTTAAAGATAGTTCTAGAGGTCATTGTAACTCATCAAATTATTAGATATGTGTCTCTTCTCATAATATCAAAGTGTTTATCATAAAACTTGCACTACCATGACCAACATCATAAGCATTTCCATATTTTCTTGACATGTATTTTCATTGTTCATAGGAAAAGGTGTTTACTTGTTATCAAGGAATCTTTGAGTATTTCTTCTACACAAAAAATTCTCAAAGTACCTATAGATACTTAAAATTCACCTCATCTAAAATAATTAATTAGTTTCATTCATTCATCTCACTAATCCACATCACTAATTATTAAATTAGATAAAATTAAATTGATCTCTATTTAATTATTATATTAAAATAAATTAATCCATTGTCATCCTATTATTAAATTAAATTTGAAGAGGTGAGAAAAGATTGAAGGCAAACAAAGAAAGATAAAACCGATACAAAGTGCAATACCTTCACCTAGAATCTATGCTTCTCTCCTTGATGAGCAGAAATGGAGTGCACCATCATTCAATTTGATTTTTTTTTGGTTTTGAAATGTGAATTGCTCAATGTTCTAGCATAACCTTGATATGATAATGATAAGTTTGATATGATAGGAAATATGTGTGGGGTTATACCTGTAGAGAGGCATCGAAGGTATAGAAGACAATAATTGAAGATCATGTAGGCTTGGAACGTGTCATTTTTGAAAGGTTGCAAGTCTCTTTAGAGGGGTGTGATTTGTATAAAGGAAGCGATTCATTATGGCAGTCTATGTGCACTCATTATCAGTTGTGAATCACTTGTATGGAAGTGTGACCTTCATTCCTACTAGTTCATGGTTCTTCTGGGCCCTAGCAATTTATACTCATGTGTTGGTCCTCACACAATGGCTACGTGGGAATTTAGAAGGGGTTTTTGCCTGATAATAGTCATGCCAGTCATAGCTATTAGGAGACATGTTGCTGTCATGTATTTCTGAACAAATTCTAGGCGAGTTTGAGTCTTTCTGTTGTGTGGAATAAAGACACAGAAGGTGGCCGCATAATGAGTCTCTACTTGGGACAACATTGGAAGCTATAGAATTCTGAGCGCATCTGATCATCCATCACGAGTTTGAGCACAGTCATGTGGATCAGATAGAGACAAAAACCTCTATATGGTCAACGACATAATTATCCAGTTGGAGGGCGCGCTAAGTCTATTTGTTCATGGGCACTCACTGAGAGTGTTCGGCAAAATTGGTGAATAGTGGCGAAGCCATAGGCTCATGCCACTTTGGTGGTCTGTTCAAACTCTCCTTGCGAGGGAGTCTGAAGGCGGATATCAGACATAATCGAAAGTGCCATTGCAAGGGCGCTGACCCAATCAATATTTTGCCCTCATCACTATTTGCAAGGTGCACTAACCCATGCCTTCACATGTTTTAGCATTCACGATAGGAGGGGAATATGTGACATTCTACTCCTCTACAATTGGTATTGGAACCACCATTCACCATATCGCCTCAAGCTCAATCTGGGAACTTGTCCAGCAATAGTGAATTAACTTGCATTTCCAGCGCGTGGTTCATCTACACTAAAGCGTATATCCTTGGGCCAGTATTCGGTAGTAATTTGCTTTGGCATTAGATTGAGAAATCCTTATTGCCGTGACAATTCGATATTCTCTCAAAGTTATTTGGTGTGTACGATGAACTGGTTATTGGTGTTAGAGTAAAGTAATTAATTAACTTTACTCTCCTCTTAAGATTTCGCCTTGCACACATATTAGTCATTTAATAATTAATATTAATTATTAAATGCACTCACCTTTAGGGTTAGGTTTTCCTTTTAGGTTTTGATCTCCTTTTATAAGGATCGATCTCTTGTATTTCATTGATGCTCTATTTCATTTTTCTGGAATACATCTTGCATATTGTGAGAGCCAAACCCTTGTCTTGATCTGTCTCTTTCTCTGTGACAAGTCTTTTGCATGCAGGTATTAATCGGGGTCTGTGGATTTGCATTTCTCAAATCCTACATGGTATCAGAGCCAGATCTGCTGCAGCTTGTTCAGTTTTTGAAAGGATTAGATATCTAGGTTTGGTTGCATCAGATCTGTGTTTGTTTTCTAGTTTTTATTTGGAATAGGGGGTTTATTTTTTTGGTGCACTTTGAGCTCAAACAGACATCACCATTGAGCTCGCAGCATCCAAAAACCCCTATTTTGATATAAAATTCATCAAATTTGGCTTCACGGTGTTAGATCTACGAGGGTTTGATGTTTTTTTGAGGGTTCCTGATCCAGAGCGTACCTGCAATTTTGGAGCAATGTCAACCCAAACGGACCTCACCATCGCATTCAGAGTGCCCAAAAACCCCTAAATCGACTATCAAATCGTCGAAATCGGACACAGTGACTACGGGAGGCAAATTTTTTTCATTTCTGGATCGTACGGCCTGGTACGGCACGCAATCCGAGAAAAAAATTTAAAAATCACAGAGTTATGGGAGCCGCCGTCAGTTAACCGCTAGCGGTTAAAAACTAGCGGTTAATGCTAGCGGTTAATGCTAGCGGTTAGCCTGACCACCAGGCTTAACCTTCAAACCTTTTTGGAGCAGTTTTGGTATTTTGGTCATAACTTTTGCATAAAAACTCGGTTTTTCGAAAACAAAATATTTTCGGAAAGCTGGTTCCGAGCCCGTTCTGATGGTGTATGAATTTCTTCAAAAATATTCAGTTTGAATGCATTTTTTCGCAGTCAAAGTCAGATGATATTTTTGCACTCCGAGGGGCATAACTTGCTCAATTTTGCTCCGTTTTTCGAAAGCGAATAGGCGTCAGAAAGGTGGTTCTGTGCTCTTTCCAGATCTGTAGTTTATTTCACCAGAAAATTCTTCAGGTACTCAGAGATTTGTCTCATACCAATTACTGCTTTTTATTGTTTTCTGGCTTTCAGTTTGTACTGGGGATTGGATTTTTGCATTGTGGGGGGGTGTTTTTTCTTGCTTTCTGTCATCTACATCAGAAAACAAGAATCTATAAACACCAAAACAAAACAAACAAACCCCTCCTGCATCTTCTGTCTAGTTCTGAAAGACCACTAAATAATAATAATAAAAAAAAAACACATTCAGAGCAGTTGAGGCACAGTTCACAGCATGGCCGACAGATCTATTGAGCTTCTCACACCGCATAATTATCACACTTGGAAGGGTCGCATGATGACACTTCTTCAGTCTCGAGGGTTATGGTCCTGTTTGGATGCGGTTCAGCCTCCATTGACTCGCGCCTTTGAGGTTATGCAGCACAGGAACAATATGGATCAGGCTATGGGATTGATTGCTTTACACATTTCAGACAGTCTCCTGTTTCATCTTGAAGGGTGTCTCACACCTAGGGCCTATTGGACCAAGTTTGAGGGACTTTTTGGCACTATCAACGAGTTTAGAGCATTGCAGATTGAGGCAGAGTTGACTTCACTTGTACCTGATTCTTTTCCCTCCATTGAGGACTTTCTGACGAAATTCAAACAACAAAGATCTCTTCTACAGGGTTGTGGTAAGGTTAAGACTGATACAGAGTGTATTTACCTGATTTTGTCAAAACTTCGTGGGAACTTTCAGATATTCTCATCTACCTTCCATTCCACTATGGATGCCTTGGGTGCACGTTTTACCATGCCTTCTTTTGAGGTGTTTTGTGATCGTTTGACACGAGAGCAGGCTAAGATATCACAGTTGGATGCTCTCACAGGATCACCGCACCAAGCATTGGTAGCACAGTCATATCAGGGGAAGCAGAAGCAGAAGCAGAAACAAAAACCACAGACCACAGAGCATTGGAAGGATTCTAGTTCACAGAAGACTTCTGATTCACCTTCTCCTAAGGGGGAATCATCGAAGAAAGATAGACCTAAGTGTGCTTATTGCACTAAGCTAGGACATGATGAGTCCAAGTGTTATGAGAAGAAGATAGATGGATATGCAAAACAGGTTTCAGATTTGACAGCTCTTCTTGAGAAGAACCATATTCATCACTCTTCTTCATCTACTTCAGGCGGGTCTTCTTCTTCACCATCATTCCAGATAGATGGACAGGCCCCACATAAGGGTCATGCATTATGTGCAACCACCAGTTCACATTCATCTAGATGGCTACTGGATTCAGGTGCTTCACACCATATGGCATCTTCTCAAGACATGTTCTCATCTTTTGAGGCTGCGTCCTCACCACACATATTGATGGGTAATAACACTTATATGAGTGTATGTGGGAAAGGTTCTATCGATATTGATGATGGTACATTCAATGATGTACTATGTGTTCCATCTTTGTCCACTAACCTTCTCTCCATCTATCAGATTGCTCACAGTGGGACAGGGAAGACAGTTGAGTTCACACCTGATTCAGTGCACATCAGAGACATTCAGACTGGCAACATTGTTGCAACAGGGACAGTTGATCATTCTTCCCGATTGTATGCATTCACACACTTTGGTCCACCATCTCCCTCTCTTTCTACAAGAGAGCATGCAGTATCTGAGGAGAAGTTTGGTCACTTGAACTTATGTGTTCTTCCATCTGTTCATGAGACTAGTGTTGAGACTTCTACACCTCTTCCTCTTGTTGAGATCACATTTGTTCAGCAGGATACCTCTTCAGTTGTGACTGACATTGTTGCTCCACTCATCGAGCCATCAAGTGCAATTGTTGAGGCCATATCTGAGGATATTCCTTTCCTCACAGATGATAGATTCAACACACCTGTTATCCCTTCTTCATTGGAGATTACATTTCAGGATCATCTTGAGTTGTTTGATTCACCATTCTATTACTCAAACACTCATTCTCCAGTTCAGTTCTTCAATGAGCATCATCCAGGACTTCCATTTTCACCTCACTTCCAGGGATTTCCTCTTCTTCGACCGTTGGATCTGTTTCTTCCTCCGGGGCGACACATTGGTTTGATCATTGGCACAGGGGTTCTCTCATTCTGGGGGGGCTTTGGAGTCTCCACTCTCTCTCATGGGGGGGTATCTGATTGTATATCTGCATATGTTCTTGAGAGAGTCTCTTGAGACATTTCATTTGTACTTTCTTTTTGCATCTCTTTTTGGAGAGGAGTTTTTTCCCACTGGGTTTTCTCCTTTTCTCCGTTTCATAGAGATTTCCTTGTACTTGGGTACCTGATCAGGCCTAGTTGCCGGGACCCAATTTTACTTTCTTGCACTGTAGTTCTTTTGCTTTCTTGCACTAGTCTGTAGCTGCACTCTTGCTTATCTTAAGGGGGGGTGTTAGAGTAAAGTAATTAATTAACTTTACTCTCCTCTTAAGATTTCGCCTTGCACACATATTAGTCATTTAATAATTAATATTAATTATTAAATGCACTCACCTTTAGGGTTAGGTTTTCCTTTTAGGTTTTGATCTCCTTTTATAAGGATCGATCTCTTGTATTTCATTGATGCTCTATTTCATTTTTCTGGAATACATCTTGCATATTGTGAGAGCCAAACCCTTGTCTTGATCTGTCTCTTTCTCTGTGACAAGTCTTTTGCATGCAGGTAATAATCGGGGTCTGTGGATTTGCATTTCTCAAATCCTACAATTGGCTCATCTTTACCGATCATTATGCTACCAGTAAGGCGTCATTCCTGCAAAACACTTATGTTTAGGTGTTGGGCTCTACATTGTAAGGTCTGATGTGAGGAAGGAAGTATATAGTGGCTGGCGTGAGTTGTATTACCTTTTCACAACTCGTGATCACCATATCTTCATGCGTGACTCTCAGGCTTGTCTAGAATGGCAGATTTGTCTTTCTAAGCGGCCATAGCTATTGAATCTAAGTTTCTATGTGAATCTGAGAAACGTGGGAGCACTTTACATGGCCTGGCGCTTCAGTTTGAGGTATGTACATTAGCTAGCGACATTCCTTTAGTTATCATTGAGTGTTCTATGCATGTTGGTGGGCCTATGTAAGTTAGTTTGAGTCTTTGTATAGACTCTAGTGCTCGCAGGTATTACAATTTGATGTAAAAGTGTCCAATGAAGGTGTAGTATTTTTGGAAGATGTTGCAGACCTTGCATTTGTTAACATTCAGGAAAGAAATCAGGGGTATTTTTGTGTTAAAAGATTTAACAGTTATTCCTTCCTGTTGCCTTGGATGTGAGGTTGATTTTTTCGATGGCATTAACTAAAAAAGGAAATTTGAGGATTAGTATATGCTCTAGCCGAATGATTGCATTTACAATCTATAGATTCAATAAGTTGGTGCCCATGTTGGACTGAACAGAAATCCTCATCGGATATCAGGGAACATGACCCCAGAGGAGGCCTCCACAAATATTTGGTTGTCTTGTGTACAAGAATAAAAGAACAAATTTGAAACCTTCAGGCAGGAAGGGTATACTTGTGGGAAAGAAGGTGGAGATATTGAGAGAGAGGAGGCAAGGAGGGAGAGAGAAATAGGTATAGAGGGAAAACTAGGTAGAGAGAAGTAGATATGAAAGGGGAGAGGTAGGGAGAGGTAGGGATGGAGAGAGAGGTGAGACAAAAATAGAGAGAGGTCTAGGTTGATAGAGGGAGGAGGATATAAAGAGAAGTATAGAGGGAAAGAGAGAGGGAGGAAGAGGTAGGGATGGAGAGAGAGAGGTGATAGAGATAAGAGAGAGGAGGGAGGGATAGGTAGGGAGAGAGGGATGAGATAAAGAGGAAGAGAGTAGAGAGGGAAGGGGAAAGAGAGAAGTGAGATAGGTGATAGAGATGTGTGATGGAGCTGAAAAGTAGAGAGATGAGGAGGAAGGTGCAGAGATTGAGAGGGAAGGAGGGGGGAGAGAGAAAGATGTATAGAGGGATAGCTTAGATAGCGAGAAGTAGAGAGCAAAGGTGGGTGAAAGGAAGAGAGAGGGAGAGAGAGGGGGGAGAGAGAGAGGTGAGATAGAGACAAGAGAAGGTAGCAAGAGGAAGAGGTAACACTTCTAGGGGAAGAGGATTCAATCCTAATTCAAAGTCAAACAATGAGGGCCAAGGAGATGACAAGAAGGACCAAGAACAATCTGATTCAAGAGGTGGATGGACAGGTTCAAGAGGCAGATCTAGTGGGGGAAGAGGTTCCTATCAGTTTTTAGGGAGATGCTACACTTGTAACCAACCTAGACATCCAGCTTTTAAATTCCCTGAAAAGCAAGGCTCAAGCTCTTATGGTGGAGAGAGGAGGAATCAACTAGTGCATGAAGATGAAGAGAGTGTGACTTCACCTATAGTGAACCTTACATCAGAAGAAGGAGAGACACTCGTGATAAGAAGAACTATGTTGCAAGCATCCAAGGAGGAAGATTTGAGTCAAAGAAGGAGCCTATTCAGAACTACGTGCAAAATCAAAGGTAAAGTGTGTCAAGTTGTCATTGATTCTGGTTCTCAAGATAATCTAGTGTCTAGGGAAATGGTGGACAAGTTGAGTTTGAAAAAATTACCTCATGAAGCACCTTATAGAGTTTTGTGCATCAATGATAATCAAATTGTTAGAACTGTAAAATTTATAAAAAAAAAATCATTGGCCATTCATGCTTATTAATTCCCTAAGGATTCCATACTACAAGTATAAAATTTCCTTCACGTAGCATAATCACCAATGTTCGTTTTATCATATTCACCAATGTTCATTTTATCATATGGTCCATTAAACCCTAATCCCTCAACCCCCATACCCTCTTAATCCCTCAACCCTCAACCCTTAACCCTTAAAACCCTAATCCCTCAACCCCCATACCCTCTTAATCCACCGACCCTCAACCCTCAACCCTTAACCCCCATACCCTCGTAATCCCTTAAACCCTTAACCCTTAAACCCTAAACCCTCAATCCCTCTACAATATTAATCCCTCAACCCTTAACCCTAACCCTCAAACCTTAAACCCTAATCCCTCAACCCTATACAATCTTAATCCCTCAAACCCTCAACCCTAAAACCCTTAACCCTCCTTAATCCCTCAACCCCTATACCCTCTTAATCCCTCAACCCTCAACCCTCAACCCTTAAACCCTAATCCCTCAACCCCTATACCCTCTTAATCCCTCAACCCTCAACCTCAACCTTAAACCCTAATCCCTCAACCCTATACTTTTAATCCCTCAACCCTCAACCCTTAAACCTAATCCATCAACCCCCATACCCTCTTAATCCCTCAACCCTCAACCCTTAACCTTTAAACCCTAATCCCTCACTCTGAGAGAGAGGAGAGGTGGTGGGAGGGACACACTGAGAGAGACAGAGAGGAGAGGGAGAGGGAGGGAGGAGAGAGGGAGGGAGGAAGAGGTAGAGGGAGTCACCTGGAGAGGGAGAGGGTGTGGAGGGGAGAGACTGACAAAGAGAGAAAGATGGGGTAGGACTAAGATACTTGAGAGAGAGAAAGAGGAGTAGGTGGAAGAGAGACCCTGAGAGAGAGGGAGAGAAAAAGTGGGAGAGAGATAAAGGGAGAGAGAGAGAGAGAGGAGAGAGACAAAAGGGAGAGAGATGAGAGAGAGAGAGAGGAGAGAGAGACAAAGTGGGAGAGAGATAGAGGAGGAGAGAGAGAGGGAGTGGAGAGAGAGAGAGGGAGAGACATAGAGAAAGAGAGAAGGAGGGAGAGATTGAGAGAGAGAGAGAGAGGAGGGAGAGGGGTGGGAGGGAGAAACCTAAGAGAGAGGGAGAGGGAGAGAGGGTGGGATGGAGACACTTGAGAGAGAAGGACAGGGAGACAAAGTGGGAGAGAGGGGGTGGGAAGGAGATACCTAAGAGAGTAGGAGAGAGAGGGAGTGAGAGATAAAGGGATGGGAGAGATACAAGGAGTGAGAGAGAGAGACTTGAGAGATGGAGAGGGGGTGGGAGGGAGAGGGAGTACTCAGGATAGAGGGATTCGAGAGAGATGGAGGGGGTGGGGGGAGATACATGAGATAGAGGGAGAGAAAGAGAGTGGGAAGGGGTGGTAGGGAGATATTTGAGAGAGAGAGAGAGAGGATGTGGGAGAGAGATAGAGGGAGTGAGTGAGAGAGACAAAGAGAGGCTTGAAAGAGGGAGAGGGGGTACAAGGGAGAGACTTGAGATACAAAGAGGTAGGGAGAGTGGGTGGGAGGAAGAGACTTGAGAGAGAGAGAGAGAGAGGGAGAGGGAGTGGGAGAGAGATAGAGGGCATGAGAGAGAGAGAGAGGGATAGTTGGTGGGAGGGAGATACTCGAGAGAGATGGAGAGGTAGATTAAGATAGATAGAGGGAGTGAGATAGTGAGGGAGTGGAAGAGAGATAGAGGGAGTGACTGTGAGAGGGAGAGGGGTAGGAGGGGGAGACTCAAGACAAAGTGAGAGAGGGAGAGGGGGTAGGATGAAGATACTTGGGGGAGAGAGAGAGGGAGAGGGGGTGGGAAGGAGAGACCTGAGAGAGAGGGAGAGAGACAGAATGGGAGAGAGAGGGAGTGGGAGAGAGAGGGAGTGTGTGTGAGAGAGATAGAGGGGGATGGAGATACCAAAGAGAGAGTGAGAGACATGGAGAGAGATAGAGTGAGTGAGAGAGAGGGAATGGGAGAGAGATAGAGGGAGTGAGTGAGTGACAGACCTAAGAGAGGGAGAGGGGTAAGGAGGGGGAGACTTGAGAGAGAGAGACAAAGAGAGAAAGATAACAACCTAAGAGAGTGAGATGGAGTTAGAGAGATAAAAAGGCCAAAGAGGGAGAGAGAGGGAGGGAGAGTGAGAAAGGGGGTTGGAGTGAGATAGATTTATTTAGGTACCTATTTGGGAGGGAAAGAGACCTGAGAGAGGGGATTGGACTGAGAGAGTAGTCTAGGTCACGTGGGAGGGAGTGAGACCTGAGAGATAGAAACTTCAGAGGGATAAAGAGTTATTTAGTTACGGTAATGAGTTACAGAAGGTATGAAAGGTAAAACCTCGACTATCCATCTACAATCATAAACTATGCACTCTAAGCATTATCAAAGTTGTTCACCAAAGAGGGGAAATTCTAGTTCTGTGCAAAGCAGGCCATTTGGCGCTCACCAAATGGCCTGCTTTGGACGTGTTAATTAATAGGATTTGCCAATTTTTTTCATATTTACGTTCGTGCTCCCCATCTCATTTGCATGTCTTTCAATGCAAGTAAAAAAAAAATCGTGATAGCATTATCCTCTCTCTTAGCTATCTAAATATATAATTATTTTTTCATTTTGATTTAGTTAAGGTTTTGATCCATGGCTTCTATTGTAAATGCCTTCATTTTTGGTCAAACACCAACATGTGCTAGGTTTAGGATAGATTTTTACACGTTCATCGGAATGTGAAACAAATTACATTTTTTGAAACTAGACTCTATTCTACACATGATGAAAAAAAAAAATATCGATTAGTTTGTAAAAAATATGGGGGGGAGCAAGCTCAAATTTCAGCTTTTCAGGATCTGTCTGCTTTGAAAATTCATAAAATATTATATATTAATTAAAAAAAATTATCTGAAAGAAGGAGGATAAACTACATGGTGTTAGCTAATTTCTCACCGTTGGGATTTTTGAAATTCTAAAAAAAAAATAACCAAAAAGGGGGGAGCCCTCGCTATAAGCTGTTTTTTTTTTATAAAAACAAAGTTTTTCCCCCCCCCGCCTTTTGAGACCCTTAATATTCATTAATTTCAAAAAAAAAAAAAAATCTTAGAAACTAGACTCGGAGCACTTCAACTTTTGTTCTTGCCGCATCTTGAAATTTTGAGTGTAACTATCTTCATTTTCTCGTGCAAATTAGATTTTGCTGATTTCAAAATTTTTTAAAAAAAAGTGGCATCTTAAGAGCCAAAATTGTGTCACAGATTGGTGCACTTACCCATATATATCTCTAGATATCTCTCCCTCTTTTTGTCCCTCTCTCTTTCTCTTTCCCTATAAATCTCATAGAGAATAGAGAGTTCAAATGTGAGAGGAAGATAGAGGGAAGGTAAGAGAGGTAGAGAGGACAAAGAGAAGAGATATACAGAGATATATAGAGGGATAGAGAGGGGGGATGAGGGAGGGATGGAGTGAGGGGTACGTAAAGAGAGAGAGATAAATACGGGAGATAGATTGAAGTAGAAAGGGAGAAAGGGATGGAGAGGTGGAGATAGAAAGGTAGGGTGGGATGGATATAGGGAGAGGTAAGTATATAGAGAGGAAGATGGAGATGGGAGATAAAGATAAGTAGAGACACAAAGAGTGAGGAAAGGTGGGAGGGATAGAGGGAGGATGAGAGGATATAGAGATAAGTACAAAGGGAAGGGGAGAGAGGCAAGGTGGGAGGGATAGAGTGAGAGGTAGGTAGAGAGAGATGGTGAAAATATATAGAGAGAAGTAGAGATGGAAGGGGAGAGAGAGGTGCAAAGAGAGGGAGATAGAAAGAGATGTAGGTTGGGAGGGATAGAGGGAGAAGTGGGTAGAGAGAGATGAGTGGAGATAGAGAGAATTAGAGAGGGAAGTGGGAGAGAGGTAGAGAGGAGAGAGGGGGTAAAAAGATATAGAGATATATCTAAAGGAAGAGGGAGGGGGAATGAGGGAGTGATGGAGTGAGAGGTAGATAGAGAGAAATGGAGAGGGGAGATATAGATGAGTAGAGAGGGAGGGAGGAAAGGAGAGGTAGAGATAGAGAGGTAGGGTGGGATGGATATAGGGAGAGGTAGGTACATAGCGAGGAAGATGTAGATGGAAGATAAAGAAAACTAGTTAATAAAGGCACTAATTAGTTCTGATCAATACATAAGCTTAAACGCATTCCTTGTGTGTAATCTTGTAATGAAAGATCCAACACAAAATTACTTGTTAAAATGAAATTATAGAATAAAAATATATACTATCTTATTGAATTAAATAATTAGGAATTGGATGTCAACTATATAGCATTCACTAATGACTATTTTCATAGTTGTTGAAAAGGTATTATTGTCCTAGTAGTCCTAGTAAATGTCAATTAGTTTTATTAACATATGATTTTTTTTTTATATTGGATGAAATAGAAAAGCTATATGAACAAGAGGAAAGGGAGGCACTAGTATTTATGTGTTCCATTTTTTAAAAATGTTTGGCTTACATGCAAAAAATTAATATATAGAATCGAGATATGTACAACTTGCAATGTTTGTTTTAAAAAATAAAACCAAAAAAATATATTCACAATGGTGTTTTTACAAGGAGAGACAAAATTGGTAGTTTTGATGATAAGAATGTGTTGAAATCTAGTTAAATGATGGTAATGAAATAAATTGTAATAGTGTATATTTTTATTATGCAAGTTTCTTTTCATATTGATCATTCTAATGTTCACCTAGTTCTTGTGAGTGAACCATACAAAACTCATTTGCAAACTGACTAAGTTTTTTGTTGTCAGTGTGTTATTTTATTTATATTTATTGAAGATTCTTGAGACTAGTAACCTTTCAAGTAGAAAAATGGCCTTTATCATTTCATTATATAGATTTTATGACAAGCACATACATTGAAATGTCCAAAACCATATGTGAACAAATAATTTTGATGACAGAAATGTGCTGAAATCTTACAAATATTGACTGTGAAAGAATTTTTTATAAAACTCGATCAACTTTCATTTACAAAATCTAAATTTAAAATTTGTGTAAGGTTATTCTATGGCAAAAGGAAATTGTAAGTACAACACTATGTTCAAATCTCAAACTTCTAATGACCTGGACCAGGTCGCATCTTAAATTTTATTTGGAACTATCTCGTAACAAAGATCTTTATTACTGTAGGGGAAAGTCTAAGAGTTGTACTTGACATTCTTTGTCGAACTTCAAAAGACAAAAGAATACATTTTTTTTAAAAAAAAAATATTGACATAATTTTCATGATAGATCATGGAATATGATCGATTCATACAAAAATACGGACATAATCTAATCCTTCTCCACACGACATGGATATGCCGAGCAAAGGGTACACACAGTTTGTGAATGTTAGAGTTGATACTTGAGGAACAGGCCGACTTCTTGGAACTTATTTTCCATCGCCAAATCCATACGGTTGTTCATTTATGGGGTGAAATGATTCTTCCAATCACCCACTTCACCTTTACAGAGAAAAGGTCGATTGCTTAACTGGGCATTAACATCTAGAGTGGAAAGAGACTGAAAGTTGCATTGATTGTCTATGCAACGAATGTCTTCCTCTGTCAAACAAGTTTGCCCCAAGAAATCTGAAATCTTTTTGATGTGGACAAAGAATCTGCTTTCATATCTTCATAAGTCAAAAACAAGATGTTACTTTGATTCCTACTAGCATTCCAAAAGCTCAAGACATGATCAACCAAAGGACCAAAGATAGAGACACCATTACAGAAGGAGTCAAAGAACACCTCCTTAGAAACTAGAAATCTCGTTTCACCATTGAGAACAACTTGTAGTGCAGGCAAGAACTTCTAGTGGGAAACGAATGTGTCCTTGGGATTTTGAATGACATAAATCATTTGGCAGCCCAAAGAAGTGATTTGAGTTGGAAGAGCAGTGTAAGGAAGATAGGTGTCGAACAACCTTGGCGAGGGCATTTCTACAATCACAGTGGAGGCTGTAATACCCCTCCGTTTTGCTTCTCATTTCATGTTGTTTTATGCTTTGCTTGGATTGCAGCTACTTTGATACTGGACACATTTTTATTATGATGTTTTGATCGCTACTCTTGAGCGACACTATTATTGTGTGATGTGATTATCTGATTTTATTTCACATGCTTTGATGAATTAATGATGTCAGTAGAATTATCAAGTGATTATTTATGTGAAATATTGTTTATGACGTTAGTGTCAGTCTTTGATGAGTGTATTGGTGAAGAAGACGGGTTCGCATCACTCGCTTGCGAGCGCCCTGCGAATCCGAGATTTCTTCTTCACGGTGTGAATTATATGCTGGATATATTATATTGTTTACTTGATTTCAGGTTGCAGGTACATGACATCGACTCCACCTAGTTTCTTAGGTTTGAGCGTGTCGATCCAACAGTTAAGTTGAATGGGAGATAGTAGCTTGGTAACATGTGTCAGGTCTACACCCTAGCTTTAGTGTGTCATTAGTTCATAGTATTGAGTCATGTTGTATCTTATTTGATGTTAAATAATGTTTTGAAAAGTGTTGTCTTATTAAATAGTTCTTTTAGAAAATTGCATTGGCTGGAAGAAATGTTTATTTTTATAGTATATTAATGTTATGCTTATTGGTTATTTTTAAAATGATTATTGAAATTAAAGTTAAATTATTTAATTTATTAAATTTAAATCTCAAGGGATTAAATTTAATTATTAAATAATTGTAGGTAAGTTAATTAAAGTGAAATTATTTAATTTATTAAATTTAAATCTCAAGGGATTAAATTTAATTATTATATAATTGTAGGTAAGTTAATTAAAGTTAAATTATTTAATTTATTAAATTTAAATCTCAAGGGATTGGATTTAGTTATTTAAATAATTTAATAATAATTATGTAAGTATATTTGATTGTTAAATTAAATTAAATCAAAAAGGGAATTATGTGAAATTGAAATTTTCTTTAAAGTCAAATTAGGGCCTTCCAAAGAGGAGAAATGAAATTAAATTTTAAATTCAATTTCTTGTATTGAATGTGAATTAGGGTTGCATTAGGTTATTTTGGAATTTTGAGGAAATGATGTTTTATAAGATTAGGGCAGAAAAATTTGGGGATTCTTCTTCCTTCTTTTTTTCACAGGTATGAGATTTTTGGAGAGAGTTTGCACATGAAAGTTTTGGAATTATTTTTTGTTTGGAGAATTAAATTGAAAGGAGAGAAAATTATGTGAAGAAGGTGGAGCTATTGGATCAAAGCTTGCTGGAAATTCTTTGCATTGTGGAAAAAGAATTGTGAGGAGCTCAAAGGAAACTCTGCATCAAGAATTTTGGCTATTTCCTGTGGCTGCAAATAACCAGGTTTTCTTTTATTTCTTGCTTTATTGTTCCTAGTTTAATCTATTTTCTAAATGATAAGAAATTGCAAATGGGTGATTTTTCTTGAAACCCTAGGTTAAACTTCAACATTTTGGTATTCAGATTTGTTTTTCAAAATACAAACCCTTTTAGAAAATTTTGTTGAAAAACTCAAAATCAATGTATTACTTTTCCTTTGTTTTATTATTTGAAAACATGGAAGGATGGCTTATTTTGGTATTCAGTTTATAAATCTCTTGAGCATGAGATGTCTATTGTTGTAAATTTTATTACTGTTTTAAATTTATTTCTTCAATATCACCAGTAAATGTAATTCTGGAAAAAAAATTATATGTATGTAAATATACATTACATATATCATATTTTAGATATGATACATATAATCTATATTTACATATATATAGATTTTTAATTTTTTTATTGTGTTGTAATTTCTATTTTGTCGCCGGTACGGCGAGTGTACGAAAATTCGTACTGCGTACGAAATTTTCTTGGAAATTTTTATTTGAGAAAAAAATGTTGTGTGTGGGGGGTTCGGCCCCCCACTATTTTTTTTTGTTTTATGTGGGTACACAGTACCCACTGGGTAGTGCGCCCACCACATGGGGGGACGCACTGTCCAGTGGGGACTGCGGCCCCCTCCATCCACTATTGTCAGCCGTTGTACATAGAGTACAGTAGGCGTAGGCATTGCCAGGTCTGCGGACTGTCCACGGGTACCAGTGGTATCGTCCGTCGGACGAGGTACCGTCCGGACCCGTGTGCTTTGTTTTTTTTATATTTTTTTTTTGTTATTTTAATTCGTTTTAAATTTTATTTTATTTGTTTATTTTGATTTTTGTTTATTTAAATTCGTTTTAAATTTTATTTTTATTTCGATTTGATTTATTTTATATATATAATATTTAATTTATATATATATATTATATGTATTTTATATTATATATGAATATATATAATATTTAATATATATATATATATATAGAATGTAATTAATATTATATATATATTGTTTATGTAATTTTATTTAAAGTTTTTCTTGTATAATCGATTTATTGGATCAAGAAAAATATTGATTTTAATAGTGCATATTAATATGAGGTGTTTTTCTTTGTAAATGTGTGTATTTTATACCTTGTTAAACATAGGAACATCCAACAACTTAGACAATTAATTATAATCGAATTTATTATTGCTCATGATTTGATTTAGTTGTAGAGATTACGTATTTAATAAAATATTGATTGGTTAATGTAAAGTCTTGAATGAATTATTTTACTTTGCTGCGAAAAGCATTAGATAGGAACATGGTTTTAAGATAACCAAATATAGAACTTTTCATTGTCAATGCATGAGTTTCATTTATGTATCCTTTAATGAGTATGTTGTGAATGAGTGTTGAGTAGTTGGGTTGTAAAGTCTTCCAGAAAAATGTGGGTCATTCCCTTGTTAAACTATTGTTTTGATTTCCCTTGGGTAGTGTTACAAGTATCTAGTGTCCTCCTAGTGTTGGAGTGGATTTCTTTGTGGTTGCCTCCTAGGATAGGAGAAATCATGTTGGTTCAGTTATGTAACACGTGAGTAACCCTTGGAGTTAGATTGTGTAGTGTGTTATCCAATTAGAAGACTGGCTTTTGTTAGGGGCCGAAGCCCAAAGAGGTAAACTGGGTAACCTTCAGAAGTGATTTTAACAACTGAGAACTAAAGTAAATGTACTTAGAGGACTAGGATGTAGTTCACATTAACCAAAATAAATTAACCTCACTCACAGACACAAGGGTTTGTTTAGACTTGGGGTGAGTGAGAAGGCCTGGAATGGCAAGATCACTATCTTGTCCTTATGAGAGGTAGTTGATTCCGCTTGAGTTAGTATGAGTGCCGAGATTCGGTTGAGGCCACCAAGATTTCCGAAGCCTATGAAGAATCTCCAGAGGATATCTCATGACAAACCTTGTGATGACACTCTGTCTAGGATAACACTGTGTTATATTGTGCGTATGGTTTCTTTAGCACACTTGATTATATTATGTTTGGAAGCAATGTAACCATGATTAGAGATAGACTTATATTGTGCTTATGTGTGGTTGAGTCAACTTGTACTAGTATGAGTCTGCCTTTGGTTTGAGGTAGTAGGTATCTCGTCCATGTTACTTTGTTACTATCTCCTAGCATGGGGGGTGGGCCTACGGGTACCACATGGTTGGGTGGAACATGCACCAAAACCGTTGGGTCCCCTTGATCTTCAGTACTTGGTGGCGAGACTTCTTGATGGGCATCTCGCATTTCTTACTTTTAATTCTTGTACTTTGTATCTCATATTGTAATGATATTGATTTACCCCTCTTGTGTTATGAGGTGGACCTTGTAACGATCATACTTATGTATTTTGACTCATTCTGGGAATGAGGATTGTAATAGATGTATGTAATAGATTTATGTAATGAATGCTTCATTTTTATCTCGTATCTTTTTATGTTATTGAATGTTATTACTTGAGTTATTTACTTTCAATGTATTTTAGATGTTGTATGTTAAAGGGGATTTATGTAATCTCAGTTATGTAACCCTAGGGGATGTTGTCAATTATAGTTAAACATGTGGGTTAATTCACTTCTTTTAAAAAAAAATTAGTACGCTTGTTTAGTGAATTGAAACTTCCTCTAGGGTTGCGTGGCGGGGCATTACAGAGGCATTACATATTTCTCATGCTTTGTAGATTATTTCTATGTTGGGAATCAAGTCATGGACACTCCTCTTCAAAAGGTGGCCCATAATGCTGGCAATGATAGCTTTGAGCCAGGTGGTTCCCGTCTTCATTCCAGAGCACACAAACACATCGTCCTCCCGTGCTTTGAACTGTGAGCACATTTGCATCACTATTTCAAGAGTTTTGGGGTCATAGAAGAAACCTTCATGTTCAACAAGTTCAATTCCATACGGGCTTTCTCTTCTTCCACCACATGGACTGAACATTGTAGACATATTTAAACAGAGGGTCAGAATGTATGAAGAGATAAGGGTTAGGTTAAGTGGCAATGATAATAAACAGTAGCTACATCCCTTAATATAAAGATAAGCATCAGGCTCTGAATATAATAAAAATAGAAATACTATTCATGAAGGGAACATTTAATAATGCAGGGCATTTTTAATGATTTCTTGCCTTATCATCTTTACCTTGTAAAAAACACCCACTTTGGGCATGCTCAGAAATAGTTTTAATGTCTAAACTCCTCCTTCCTGAAAGGAATTTTTTTAATAGTATAATATTAAGTGCATTATCACAAGTCATATGCAAACTATTCCATAGACATTATTTATGCTTTTGCAAGGGGCATGGAGGGAGGAGTGGTTGGACAATATTTTTTACTAAAATAATTATTAATTATATTTAAGATATGATGAGTCAATAAAAATGAGGTTGCAAATTAGATCAAATGTCATATGACAAATATATTAAATACTACAATTTGCATTTAAAGGAGGTTCAAAGATTGTGTTGATAGAAAATTATATGTATGTTAATATTTGTTATGCCTTGCATAACCACCCAATCTTTTTGCCTTGGTCAAAAGGGGTCCTCCTTTGTTATTTTTGTACTTAGTTGTTTTTGAAACAAAGTTTGGAGTCTAGTTTTTCCAATACTTTGTTTTTCTTTGGTTTCTCTATCAGAATCGGAACCGGAACTGAATCGGGTTCTGAAAGTTCTTTTGAGGCTTGTTTTTGGTTCTATCCTAACAGTCTTTTCTTTGCCTTTTTTTTTTGTCTTTAGCGGAAGTGGAGCCGGAGTGGGAATTGGGATGGTTGCTATCAAAATTTGCAAAATCACAATTGATTCCGATCCCGCCTTCGGTACTTTTTTATTTTTGCTTGGTCTCAGTTTTTGTGTTTTGTTTTATTAGGTTGGTCTTTTACTTAACCTTTTGTATTTGTTTTTGTTTTGTTTTTAGTTGTCGGACGCGGAGCCGGAATGGGAATGAGGTTTGGAAATTTAATAAATTTGAGATCCCAATTCCATTTTAGTTCCGCCCCCGCCACTTTTTGTCATTGACTTTTTGACTAAGTCGCACTGTTGTGAAGTGTTTGTTCACTCTCAGTTTCGACTCCGTCTTTACTGCGCTTTAAATGCATTAATGATGGTTTCCGGTGTAGGTAGAAATTCACATATTTACCTTTATTAAGGGTTAAGCCGATCATTATTGTTATTTTTAAAGATGTAAGAGCACGAAAGAGAAGTAGCAGAGTTCGTTTTGAGCAAATTGATCGAGATAGCGAAGGGATTGTGTGCGAATCGATTCAGAAAGTTAGCGCGGGTTTGTTTGCGTTTGAGGTAGATTTCTTATCTATGTTGTTTATTGTTGATGTACGGTCGTGTTTGTTTTTATTTATATTTGCTCGTATATTCGATCATCTTGTTTTAAGACAAACCTATGATTATTGATATGGTTGAATGAGCAAGGTTTTTTTTTGTTTTGTTTGTTTGGTTTTGTTTCTTTGGCTTTAAATCTTTGTTTCCTTGTACGTTCATGTCGTTTCTTTCTATTTTTAGGGCACCGTCGCTTTCACGTCTTAATCGTGATTGCGTCGTGTTTGTTTTCGGTTTGCAGTGAGTTAGATTTAGGTTTTAGGTTTTAAATGTTGATTAGTTAGATTAGAAGTTACAGTGAGGTAGATTAGAGATTTTTACAGTGAGTTAGGGTAGATTAAATTTAATTAGGGTTTCGGCGTCTGGTAGAATGGCAGGGTTTAAACCCGTGCCTTAGTTTTTGTCAGGTTTGTTAGATTAGGGTTTCGTTGGTCTATATAATCGCTTTTAAAATGATTCAAAAAAACTGATATCTTAGAATGCAATTGTTCCCCACGACCATATGGATGTAGAGTTTTAAGCTCCTTTGCCATTTTATAGCGACCTAGGTCTTAATCATGAAATTGTGTTGAAAATGAATAAAGTATTTGATGACGTCATGATTAACATAGGCGGAGGCAGGATTGGAATTGATCTTGGACTTGAAAGATTTTTTTCACGAAGGGTATCGATTCCATGTTTCATCCCATTTTCGGCTCCGCGTATAATGGAAAGTCTTTCTTCAAAGTGATGATAACCTAATCGGAGGCGGAGGCGGAATGGAAATATAATATGGAAAAGGTGAAAATTCGAAGAAAATCAAGTCCTTTTTTTGTTACGATCCCGGTTCTGAAAACCTCCCCGACTCTGACTCCGAGCCCGTTTGTTATTAGGTGAAGTTTCTATATCAGTTTCTGCTCCGAGTCCGCCAGTGTTGAAAAAGAGATTGTTTTGAGCTTTTGTCTGGTTCCGACTCTGATGTATGTGTAATAGGTATGTTTTAAAAGCATGTTTTGTGATGATATCTAAAGATCTAATTAGAGGTTTTCTTGCAGAAGAATTGAAAGATGTCAGGAATGTCAGGAGAGGATGCTCGAAGGAATCAACTGGCTGAAACATAAAAGATAGCACAAAAATTAAAGAAGATGAAACCAGAACAGCTGCCTTCTACATTGAGGTATGATCATAGGAATCCGGTGGTGAAGGTGAGCAAGGTGGAATCAGACTGGTCAGATATCACGGATACTAATCTGGGCCAGTACAGCTTTGAAGAGTTACATGCAGACATCTTTGCAGAACGAGAAAAATTGACAAGGAGAACACAAAGGATTGTTGACTCCGGTCTTGCAATATCACTGTGTTTCCTTTATCAGTCCAATGGCCAGTACTTACAATCCTTCTACAAGATTATGCATGGATTCACAGAATAATGTGATTATTGATCTTACCCCTACAATGTTTCAAAGCATATTTAATGTTCCTAATCCCAAGAACTTGGTGCAGCTAACTGAAGCAGAGGCATTGGAGAAATATAGCAAGCATAAAGACTCCAATACGTCTCACTTGAACAAAAAATGGTTAAAAACAAAGAAGAAATCTTTAAGCAAGCTTGCACACCAGCCAAAGAGAGCATATTTTTATAGTGAGGTATCGGAAATAATCATGATGTTATCAAGAGTCTTTGGGAAGAGGGATGCTTTTCACTTTAAGGAATGGATGTTTCCTTTCATCCATACCATCTTGAATGGTCAACAATAATTTGGCTGGCCAATGATTTTTTCTGACGCCATACATGATCAGTTAACAAGGGCCAGGCAGACCAAGTGTTTCTTCATGACATCTTACATTGTATATGCAGCAGCAAGGTTGGGGATTTTCCCAGGATTGAATAAGGTGGGCATGATGGGAGCTCTGGATGGACAAAAGAAAGTGTGGGAGCACTATGATTAGTTGACTCTTCAGGTGGTTGAGGCTCATTTTAGGAGAGTCAATGATGCCTTTTTATATGTGATCATCAATCAATTGAATGGAGATGCAGGGTATCGATTAAGTCAAGAAGCCATGGCATTCATTTCTGAATGGGGAAGTTGGTGTATCCAATATCTTAAATTTACATACTTCAGGTTGTTTGGGTTTGAAGGCCATCCACATTTACTTCCAAGATGTTGCAGTAATAGAATAGTGCTTATGGAGTTTGTATATCAAACCATTGGATTTAATGCAAGGTTTGGGATCAAGCACAAGACAGGATGCCATAAATTTCCCATGACACTCGATGAATAGAATTGTCAACACTTGAAGGGAGCAAAGGTGGTTTGTAATGAGTTGATACAATTGAAATTGGGATTGTATACAGCTCGGAAGTATTTTGATCCAAAGAAGAAGATGCATGCCTTATTACCTTCAGCATTTACCAGACACTTTAATCTGTTAGAAGACTTTTGGTGTGATCGGCGGGATGAGTATGACTTGAGGAAAAAGAATTATGAGAGATTATCAGTCTCACTCATGTCAGAGCTTGGTATTAAAGAAAATATTCCTGACACTTTGGTGGATGATGGAATTGTATTAGATCCCTCATATGAAGCCTTGAACATTGGCACCAAAAGCTTAGATCCAATAGACTGGAATGAGGAAGAAACAATTGATATTAAGAAAATTGGAAAAACAGTCTTGGATAGAAGTGTTCAATGGTTAATGTTGAGAACTCAAGCTTCTCAAGAATCAGCTCTTAAGAAGGGTAAAGGGTACAAGAGGATTAAAAGAAAGACACCTCCCAAAGATCCATTGGAATTCTTTCCTCCTGATGTTGAAGAAATAGAACTTGAGTTGGTCGATGAAGAAGAAGAGGCACTAGAGGGAGATGTTCCGATAGAATCTACTGTTTCTACGCCCACATTGGGTGAGTCATCCATACAAGCTCCACTTACAAGGAAAAGGAGTAAAGAAGTTCAAGAAGGAGCTCTTCATACCATGGTTGAAGCTACTAAAGGAAAAGAAGTGGAGGAAGAATTTTTAGAAATTGAGACAGACTCGGATGAAACTCTTTCAGAGAAGGACCTGCAAGAAAACATGCCTTTAGAGGGGACTATTGAGCAGATTCTGATGCAGGAAGAGCAATGGAAACTATTTGAAGATGCGATAAGAGAGTCTGATGTAAGGGCTGCTGCGGAGAAGCAAAAGGAAATGGAGGCAAAGTTACAAGCCGATGCTCTACTTCACTAGCAGCAATTAAAGGCAAAAGAAATTGAAACAAGGGCAGCAATTGATGAAATAGAGAAGCAAATGAGGCAATGAGAGCATGAGATCAAGGTTAAAGCAGAAAATGACAATTTAGAATTGATACAGAAGATCCATGATCTTGAGGAGGAGAAAGCAAGAAATCGGAGGGAAAAGGAAGCCCTGGTTGCTAGACTGAAGCTTGCTGAGGAAGCTCGACAGAAAGAACAAGAAGCTGAAGCTCTAAAAAAGAAAAGAGATTGTGAAGAGCTAGTAAAGAAATAGCAAGTTGAAGAAGAAAGGGAAAAGGCACAGAAGCTCAAGGCCTAAGAGATAGAAAGGATAGAAAAGGAAGAATCAAAAAAGATAAGGAAAGAAAAAGAGGCCAAAGAGCTAATGAGGAAGCAACAGGAAGAAGAAGCAGAAGCTGAAAAACTTAAAGCTTTAGAAGAAGAATGGTTAGAAAGGGAGACTCTAGAAAGAGAGGCCTTAGAAAAAGAGAAATTAGAAAAGGAAAGGTTAGAGAAGGAAAAAATGGAGAAGGATTAGTTGGAGGAAGAAAGATTGAGAAAAGAAGAAGAAAACAAGAAAATGCAAGAACAAAGAGATAGAGAAGAGGCTGAGAAGTTGGTGCAGATGCATGTGCTGCAAGAGCAACAAGAGAAAGCAAAGGTTGATTCTCAACCTGATGTAAATATTCAACCACCCTCTACAGTTGTCGCTTCCTCTTCCATGATGATGAATGCTCCCAGTGCTCCTATATGGTTAAAGTTAGACCTCCAGAAGAGAGCTAGAACACCTCCTCAACCTCTTAATTGGGAGGACATGATGAAGGGAATTGAACAGGAAAGGCCTAAAAAGAAGGCTAAAGTCTTACATTCTACTAGACTCACAGATAAAGGGGAGATAGTTGTTGAATGTGCCATGACTATGACTGAAAAGGAGGTAGGGGATATGCAGCTAATAGACTATCAATTGAGTACGGTTAATTTGGGAAGACCCACTAGGAATCAACAAATGAATCTGATTGATGTGGTGGCTTCAACAACTAAATCAAGAATGATGAAGGACAAACAAAAGAAAGATGAGGTTAAAGCTCAATTGGATCAGTTACATTCCTTCTTGAAGAGTTTCTCCTCTCCAAGGTCACAACAAGTTGCAGCTATTGAGACTCCTCTTTTGCTAAGCAAATAGGAGGTTGATGATTTGGTGCAGGTTAGAGGAAAGGCGGAGATGGTAGACAGGTGGACAGATAAATTGAACCAAGAGGTAGGAGAGATTTTAGTAAAAAGATTTCAAGTCTATAAGGATACTGAAAGATTGATTAAAGAGATGTATCAATATATTGAGGCATCAGAAAAACAGGAAGAAGAGTATAAGGAGTATGGTGAAAAGTTAGAAAAGATAAATACATTGCCTCTAACAACTCTTCTGGAACAGTCTATACTTGAAGATGATAACAAAGACTTTGTAGAGAAGACTTCTCGCATACTCAGGTTTAGGACTAAATTTTTGAGTAAGCATAAGGATGAGATTCAGGAAGTTGTGAATAATTTGACTAAGCAATTAGAAGAATTAGAAGCAGCTATTGCTATTATTTTGGATATAAATGCATTTACAAAAGAGGGCATGCCTTTTAACCAAATAAAGGAAAAGTGGGATGAAATATTTTGAGGACTTATGCAAAAGGGAGATGATCGCAATGAGCTAATGTTAGATCGACTTGTAGAGGTCAAAGAGGAAATAAAGGCTGTAGGGAGAGAATTGATAAAAGTGAAAAGTATGAAGGAGTTTGTTGCAGCTAGGTTGGATTGGATTAAATTTGAAGATGATTGGATTGATGGGCCAGAGATGGAGACTCTACAACAAGTGTTCACCAGTTATGATGAGTTCTCAGCAGATCCAGCTTCGCATGCATGATGTTTTCCTTCTTTGCATGTTGCATGCATACAACACTTATAGCTTTTTGAGAAAATTACTTCCTCTTCTATTCTATCTTCTATTTTTAGTTAAGACTGAAAGTCTAATGTAAGAACTCAAGATCAAATTGATCTGAGTTTCCAAGAGAGTCTGAATTCCTAAAAAGGTGGAAAGCCTAAAATAGAAGTGAGGTTCAAAAATTTTGTATATCTATAAATACCAGATGGGTATCACATTGTAAAGGTCGGCTAATTGAGAACTAGATTGGCTTGCCTAATGTTGAGAGATAGAATTTTGAGAGATAGAATTTTGTAGAGTTTTTGCAGAGATACATTTTACTTAAATCTTTTACAATTAATAGAATTATAGGTTTACTCGAAAGATGGTGTTTGGAATTAAATTGTTTGTTTGATAAGGCTGTTAAGTTATGATCTATCTGTATACAGTGATTGTGCTGAACATAAGAGTTTCTTGAATGATGAAAGTCGTTTGAAGGAATCAGATTTAAGGATCATCTTATTAGATTGTCATTGAGTTGAAGTTATTAAAAAGTATGTTGATCTATAATTTTGATGATGAATGAATGTGTGTTGTTTTGAAATCCTTGCGATATTTGTGAAGAGTAATTGTGAATTTAATTAAGCACCTAAAATTTATGCAGTGGTATAGATTATGCTACAGACTGTATCATCTTATGGTTTTTATGATCTATTAGGAAACATTCATCGTTGAAGGTATATGTCAAGATACTAGATAAATTCGTTTCATTTTTACTGGTTTACCCCTTTGTTCTATTTTTTTCTTTTATTTAAAACCCATTGATTTACAAGAACTATTTCAATAAAAAGAGTTATAAGCTTGAATCCTTTGTTACCAGCACAGGCCCTTGAATATTATAGTTGCATGAACCAATTGAGTGACATCAGATAGTTGAGAACCAACTACCAGGACCTTGCGAGTTAGGCTACTACATGTTGTCTTTCTTTTTTAGGAGAAATAGAGTAGAAATATTTTGTTTTAATGTTGTTTGTGTCATTTTAACCATCAACAAAAATTGGCGCTAGAAGGAGGGCCTGAAGGGACAAGCTGGCTCGCGGAAGATCTTTTTCACCGGAGGGATACGAGAGGGTTCTTAGATCCTCTACTAATCGTGAACTATTCAAAGAAATTCAAACCCCAGTTAGACCCAGACCTCATGCTCGTAGGGTAGAAATACCTACATTACCACCACCACTTACTCCACTAGGATTTCCACCAATTCCATCCACACCACCACCAAATAGGCCTTTTTCACCACCAATTCGGCCTTTATCACTACCACCTACCCAACCAATCCCACTAATGGCATATTTTGTGGGTAATCCCTCCTTGTTAGGGACTATTCCAGGCAGATTCCATGATTTACCAAAGAACCCAGAGAAGTTATGTCTGAAATACATGCATGGAGAATCAAGAAGTGCAGAGGAACATATACAAGCATTCAAAGATGCATGCACACGAGCTCAAGTTTCTCATCAAGATATGGTATGTAGATTGTTTCCTTATTGTTTAGGAGATATGGCATATAACTAGTATCTAAATTTGCCCCAGGGATCTATCATGGGTTGGACAGATTCAAAAAATGTTTTTATTAATCAGTTCAGGGTTTATGTGGACCTTGCAATATTGTATCACCAATTTGCCACCATCAGAAAGGAACATCATGAACCATTGCCCTTGTTCAACACTAGGTTCCATAGGATGTATCATAGGCTACAAGAGCCTTACTTAGTGCAGGAGCCCATGGCCATACAGGCGTATCTAAGAGTTGTTGATCCTTTGATTGGTCTGTTCTTACAAAGAACTTATCAACCTGATGAGATTGACTCAATGTCTAAGATTTATCATTTGGCTATCAAATTGCAACAGCAGACAAATCTGCAATCTGGAGGGTTAGGACTAACTCTTCCTCTAATGAATTATCTGATGCCTAATCCACCGTTATACAATACTGTCCTAGGGACGTCTTATTCTCATTATGGACATGTATCCGAGTTGCAAGCACCACCAACTGTGCCCTTCTTTGGCAATAGCATGCATGATTCCTCACATCAACCTCCACAACAGCAACCTCAACATCAACCTCAAAATCAATTGCAACAAGGGGGAGGACCAACCCATGTCCATTCCCCAGCCATAGCTCAAAATGTGCAGAATGAGCAAACTGTTTAACTTACAAGCGAAGTAGAGACTCTCAAAAAGACTCTCTTTCAGATGTCAAATGACATGGCACAGCTCAGACAAAACCCTCTCAATAATCAAAACCAGAATTACAACAATCAGGGAGGTTATAACTATCAGGACAATTACTCTAATCAGAACACCAATAGGAACTTCCAGAATCAAAACTCCTCAAACCAGAATTATCAAAATCAAAACAGAGGATACAATTAGAGGTTCAATAACAACAACAACAATAATAGGCAGTGGAACACTAGACCTAACAATGGAGGAGTTCCCCATAATTATCAAGCAGGTGAAGAAAGATCAAATACTGCTAATGTTGTTGATTTGAATTTTATGACAAATTGGTGTAGGTTGCATGATACAGCAGCTCATTATGAGGTCAATCGCCCAGAAATGGAGAAGATGGTGAAAATTGCACAGGCTGATGCCCATCCTCAAGCAGGAAATTCCAATCAAGGCAATGGGCCAGCCAACACTGCTATGACTTATGAAACCATTGAAGAAAAGCATCAATTCTCTATGCAAGGGGATAATGAGCTGGAAGAAGATGTCTATGATGCTCAAGCTTTCCAATCTAAGGGTGGTCACTTTCTGAAGAACCAGAATAAAGGGTCATTCACCACATCTGCACCCCCTAACAACATGGTTCCACCAAATTAGAATGCAGATAACAATCCACCCCCACCAAAGGGACCTTCTGATTCTCATAATAGAGGTAATCAGCCTTCTTTTCCTAAGTATCAATTTAGGAATGATTCAGAGTTTGATTTTGTTGCAGAATTGCAAAGGCAGAAGACATCACTATCTTTCTTTGATATCATAAAGTGGTGCCCAACTCAAAGGGAGGTGGTATTAAACGCTTTGGAAGAAACAAATCGCTTCAAAGGGAAAGGTAAAGTGACTCCCGCAAAGGAGACGAATGCTGCTATGTATAAAGGTAAGACCAGTACCCCACCTTTCTTGTTAAGTTTGAGAATCTTTGGAAAGAATCTACGCAATTGCTTATTAGATTCTGGAGCATCAGGGAATGTCATTTCTTTTTCGATTTGTAAAAAGTTAGGATTGAGTCTTATTCCAACCAATAAAAAGGTGATTCAATTGGATAAAACTGAAGTTAATATTGTAGGTGAGTTGAAGAATATGCATGTGCACGTTGGATCAGACCCAAGGATCGAGACCTATATAGATATTCAAGTTGCTGACATCCCAGAAACATATTTGATGCTTTTAAGTAGAGAGCTAATGAAAAGCATAGGAGGGTATCTGTCTTTGGACTTCTCGCACATGTGGTTGCCATGGAAAGGGGTTGCCACTCAGATAAGAATTGAAAGTGAACCTAAGCTCAAACACATGATTACAGAGTATGATACTCCAAATGAAGTAGCATTCTTTGAGACTGAGATGGGTGTTTACAAGCAAGAGGAAGTCCTTACTTTCTCTGTAGTTAGTTTTGAGGATACACTACCCTTAGACCACACTGATTTGATGATTCACATCAACCAGCAAGTTCTAATAAGGAAATTGCAACAAGATAGGCTGGTTTTAGGAACATAAACTTATTTGAGTAATTTATTGCTTCCTAATTGGTGTAGAATACACTATCATAACCATTCAGAGTTGACATGTCAGTCATGCATAGATAATCTAAGGCATGTAGATCTACCCAAGCAAGAATTTCAAGAGGTAACTGAGACTCCCATCAATGAGTTCTCTTTCCAAGCTAAGGATGCAACTATTCTTACACGGGTCAGTTTTTCTCTAGAAGAAGTTTCTTTACCAGTAGAACAGAATCAGGTCTTAAGGTTTTCGGATCAAAAAGAGAAAGTGGAAGTATCTTAGCTTCATTTTAATACCCCTTTTCTAGATGCTTTGACAATGCCAAAAGATTTAATAAAAGATGAGTTAGATCCTGACTCAGCCCAAGAAATCGCTCAGGAGGTAGTTGTTGAACAAATTAAGGAACTAGGAAAATCGTTAACTGAGCTCCTTTTCAACACGAATTTTGATAAACAGCAAAAGTCCGAGCCGCCACATGTCACAAGTGACAAAATCCCAGTAGTTTTTAAAAAGAAAGAGCTCCCAGCTAAAGACCAGTTATGGACTCTTAAATTTGATGGTTTTAAATCTAAAGAGGAAGTGGAGCAGAAATTGAACTAACTAACCCAAAAGGGAAAACTTATTTTGCTTCTTATAGATTGCAGTTTGGTTGCACTAACAATGTGGCTGCATATGAAGCACTTATGAGGACTTATGTTTGCTCATAAGAAGAAGGTAACTACTCTTACAGTGATGGAAGACTCTGAGGTAATTGTGAAACAAGTACGTAGCCAATACACTTGCCATAATAAAAGATTGGCTGCTTATAGGAATAAGGTCTGGAATTTAATAGAAGATTTTGATGCCTTTGGGATTACTCTTATTCCAAGGGAAGCAAATCAAATAGCAGATGCTCTTGCCATTGCAGCAAGTACATTAGAGCCGATGCAAGATTCAAATCTAAAGAGGTTTTCTGTGGAGTTGATTTCAGTTCCTGCAATTCCTGACAATGTTCGACACTTCCAGGTGTTTAATGATGATCAACATATTTTGGCCTTTTTGGAGAGTTCTGATGTATTTCAAAGACAAATAATTGATGACGTTGGCAGGGATCAAGGAGACTGAAATCCAAAAAGTGACAATACAGAAACTGACAATCCAAAAGGGATAATGGATTTAAAGAGCAATAACATCCCAAAAGGGATGATAGCATTGGAGAGGATATTTGATTCAGATCCATGAGCTTATCAGAGAATGCCTACAAAGAGTGAGGGAGGCAAGTATGAATCTGTTAATTTGACTCACTCAGGGGTAGAAAGGAATGTTCTTATAGGGAAGACTTGTCCTCAGGAAATAAAGGATGAGATAATCAAAGTCTTGAAGCAGAATATTGAAGCAATTGCTTGGAGCTATGATGATTTGAAAACTTTTGATACATCTGTCATCACACATACAATTCCTCTTAAACCAGAAGCCAAGCCATTTCGCCAAAAGCAATGCCCAGTCAATGCATTAATCGAGCCTCTGATCTAGAGAGAAGTACAGAAGCTTTTGGCTGCAAGAATAATTTTTCCAGTTAGACACTCTACCTGGGTGGCTAATCTAGTTCCTGTGAGGAAGAAGAATGGGGAAATCAAGTTATGTGTGGATTTCAGAAATTTAAGCAAAGCCTTTGAGAAAGACAATTATCCATTACCTTCCTTTGATGAAGTATTGCAAAAAGTTAATGGATCTCAAATGATGTCTTTCTTGGATGGATATTCAGGATACAATCAAGTACTGGTAAGTCATGAGGATAGGATGAAGACTGCTTTCACTACAAAGTGGGGCACATTTGCCTACAGGAGGATGCCATTTGGTCTAATCAATGTTGGTGCTACTTTTCAAAGAGTGATGGATGTAGCTTTTAAAGACCTAATAGGAAAATGTATAATCATCTACGTTGATGATCTAACTATCTTCTCTGAGAGTAGAGAAGATCATGCTGCTGATTTAGAAAAAGTACTAAAGAAATGTATCAGTTATGGTGTCTCTCTCAATCCAAAGAAATGTGTATTTGGAGTTTCTGAAGGGAAGCTCTTGGGTCACATTATATCAGAGGAGGTAATTTCCATAGATCTTGATCGAGTAGAAGCCATTTTGAAGTTGACAAGGCCAGGAAGTAAGAAGGAGATGAGATCTTTCTTTGGAAGGATTGATTTTGTCAGAAAATTTATAACAGGGTCTGCAGAAATTGTTAAACCACTTAACGAAATGATGAAGAAGGATGCGAAAATTGAATGGAGTGAAGAGGCTAAATTTGCTTTCATGCAAATTAAACAATCTATATATGAGGCACTTGTTTTAAAAAGCCCGGATTATCTAAAACCATTTTACATTTATTCTTTTGCTTCTGAGCATTCATGTGCAGCAGTTTTGACGCAGAGAAGAGAAGAAAATGAGGAGAGGCCTATTGCTTTTATGAGCTCTCCATTTAAGAATGCAGAAGTAAGATATTCATCAATAGAAAAATAGACTTTTGCATTGGTGCGAGCAGTGAAGAAGTTCAGACACTACATAATCCGAAGTCAAGTGATGGCTATAGTCCCAGATCCAGCTGTAAAGTCCCTCCTGATGCAAAGTGAACTAGGAGAAAGAAGAGGGAAATGGATGGCCATTTTATAAGAATTTGACTTGGAGATTCACCCAATGAAGCTTGTAAGAGGTCAAGGTTTGTCAAAGGCAATGGTTGAAGTGGACAAGAGTATTACTTGTCAACAATACACTATTTAGTCATTCACAAAAGATCCCTGGTATACAGATTTAGTCTTTTTCCTCCTCAACAACAAGTGTCCAGAAGGGATGAATGCTACTCAAAGAAGAGCACTAAGGATGAAAAGTGCTCATTATATGCTTAAAGGAGGATCAATCTACAGGAAGAATTTCCAAGGAATCTACTTGCGTTGTCTGGATCAACAAGAAGCTAAACATGCTATAAGTGAATTTCATGGCAGTGATGGAACAGAACATTGATCTTCTGATGTGTTGGCTCATCAGATTTTAAGGTCAGGTTACTATTGGTCTTATGTGTTTAGGGATGCGCATCAACATTGCAGGACTTGTCATGTATGTCAAACATTTGCATCAAGAGAAAGAAATCCTGTGATGCCCCTACAACCGGTTTATGAGGTAAGGCCATTTGCTCAATGGGCACTTGATTTTGTAGGTGTGATTAATCCAAATTCTTTTGCAGGGCATAAATTCATCTTGACTGCGACTCAAGATGTAACTAAAATGGTGAAAAGGAAGAAAGCATGGCTAGTCAATAGACCAGTTGTGTAATACTCTTAGTTGTAGTTGGGATCATGAGTGTGCAGACAACCATTATTAGCCATTCTACTCTTGAGCATAAGATAGCACCACGGAGGTGGTCATTAAGTTTCTGATAGAGAACATCATAACCAGGTTTGGAGTTCCATTTGCTCTGGTATGTGATAATGACCCTGCTTTTTCTTCTGCTGAATTTATTTCATGGGCCTATGAGCATAAGATTGTATTAAAATATTCTTCCAATTATTACCCTCAGGGGAATAGAGTGGCTGAGTCCACAAATAAGAATTTATTGGAAGTAATAAAAAAGTTGTTAGAAAGTAACCCTAGGGACTGGCATACCCAACTAAGATTTGTCTTGTGGGCAGATCGAACCAGAATCAAAGCAGCCCTAGGGAATTCACCTTTTAAGTTAGTTTATGGCCAAGATCCAATCTTTCCCATTCATTTACAAATACCTGTTCTGAAATTTATGCAGGAGTTTTATAATAAGGATGATAGGATTAAGGTTAGATTGCTTAACTTATTGAACATAGAAGAACAAAGAGATGCTGCTTTGCAGCAATTCTCTAAACATCAGGTTGTTGTCAAGCGCTAGTTTGACAAAAGAGCCAAAGTAAAAGCTTTTAGAATATCAGACCTTGTGCTATTATGGGATAAGGCTAGAGAAAGGAAGGGAGACCATCAGAAATTCAATAGACTTTGGTTAGGTCCCTACCAAATAGCTGAAATCTTAGGGGAGAATGCCTTTCATTTGAGTACCTTAACAGGAGAGCCTGTTCCATTACCAGTTAATGGTCAGTTTCTCAAACACTATTTTGGTGCATAGAAATTCGGGTGTTTTGAAAAGGAATGTAATATATTTTATCATATGTAATTAAGTTTTTGTTTTTAGTTTTAAGTTTTTAGTTTTTAGTTTTTGTTTTGTTTGTTTTGTTTATTTTGTTTTGTTTTCTTTCTTTGTTTTGTTTGTTTGTTTTGTTTTTGTCTTGTTTTGTTGGGGATTCTTATTTTGCTCATCTCAAGTTAGGGGGTTGTTATTCAAAGTATACTATTGGTACTAGGAGAGAAATTGGTTTAGGTATTCTCATTATAATCATTGAAAAGGATTTCATTTTAAAACTTATGTTTTATGATCACTCTAGTTTGGGTTGGAAAAGTTATTAAGGATAGAAGATGTAAATGTGAATATCTCATGAATTGTGATCAAAGATCTGTCACCAAATTAGAAAAACATCTGCATGAGTAATTACCTATTTGTTTTAGAATGATTCTATCTGTGTTTCAAGTGAAAAATCAGATTCCAAGACTATCATGAAATCCATTGTAGTACTCAACCCACATTTTAGATTCATTGAATCTGAGTATTGAGAGATGCATAAAAGAGTTTCCATCCATAAAAAAAAAAGAAGAGAAAGTAAGAAAGAAAAGCAAGCTCAATATCAAGTGGGTAACCAAGTATCTCTATCGGGGCTATGGACGCCTGTCTGGCAGTAGAGAAAAGCTTTGGGAGGACAAGAGGTATCTCCATCGGGGCTATGGACGCCTGTCTGGCAGTGGAGCAATACCCAGGATTTTATTTCATGATAGTTAAAGGATTTAACTTATGTAGCTTGAAACTTAGGTATAGTTGTTCACAAGCAGAGAAAGTATCTACAAAGAATGATGCACAATATAAGCACACACTCAGATTCATAAATAACTCATGAGCACATAACATCTGAGATTCAAACTCAAGATTACCCTATAAATATCGGATCTCATTCAAGGTAAGGTGTTTATAAGCCAAGTAGTTTTTGGGTGACTAAAATTTTCTTTGGGTATTTTGAAAATAGGTAAACCATTTTTCCAGCCGAGTCGCCATTTGTTATGCCTTGCAAAACCACCCCATCTTTTTGCCTTGGTCAAAAGGGGTCCCCCTTTGTTATTTTTGTACTTAGTTGTTTTTGAAACAAAGTTTGGAGTCTAGTTTTGCCAATACTTTGTTTTTCTTTGGTTTCTTTGTCGGAATCGGAACCGGAACTGAATCAGGTTCTGAAAGTTCTTTTGAGGCTTGTTTTTGGTTCTTTCACGACAGTCTTTTCTTTGCCTTTGTTTTTTGTCTTTAGTGGAAGCAGAGCCGGAGTGGGAATTGGGATTATTGTTATCAAAATTTGCAAAATCACAATTGATTCTGATCCCGCCTTCGGTACTTTTTTATTTTTGCTTGGTCTCGGTTTTTGTGTTTTGTTTTATTAGGTTGGTCTTTTACTTAACTTTTTGTATTTGTTTTTGTTTTGTTTTTAGTTGTCGGACACGGAGTCAGAATGGGAATGAAGTTTGGAAATTTTATAAATTTGAGATCCCAATTCCATTTTAGTTTTGCCCCCACCACTTTTTGTCGTTGACTTTTTGACTGAGTCGCACTATTGTGAAGTGTTTGTTCACTCTCAGTTCCGACTCCGTCTTTACTGCGCTTTAAATGCATTAATGATGGTTGCTGGTGTAGGTAGAAATTCACATATTTACCTTTATTAAGGGTTAAGCCAATCATTATTGTTATTGTTAAAGATCTAAGAGCACGAAAGAGAAGTAGCAGAGTTCGTTTTGAGCAAATTGATCGAGATAGCGAAGGGATTGTGTGCGAATCGATTCAGAAAGTTAGCGCAGGTTTGCTTGCATTTGAGGTAGGTTTCTTATCTATGTTGTTTATTGTTGATGTACGGTCGTGTTTGATTTGATTTATATTTGCTCGTATATTTGATCATCTTGTTTTAAGACAAACCTATGATTATTGATATGGTTGAATGAGCAAGTTTTTTTTTTGTTTTGTTTGTTTGGCTTTAAATCTTTGTTGCCTTGTATGTTCGTGTCATTTCTTTCTATTTTTAGGGCACTGTCGCTTTCACGTCTTAATGGTGATTGTGTCGTGTTTTTTTCCAGTTTGCAGTGAGTTAGATTTAGGTTTTAGGTTTTAAATGTTGATTAGTTAGATTAGAAGTTACAGTGAGGTAGATTAGAGATTTTTACAGTGAGTTAGGGTAGATTAAATTTAATTAGGGTTTCGTCGTCTGGTAGAATGGTAGGGTTTAAACCCGTGCCTTAGTTTTTGTCAGGTTTGTTAGATTAGGGTTTTGTTGGTCTCTGTAATTACTTTTAAAATGATTTTAAAAAAATGATATCTTAGAATGCAATTGTTCCCAACAGTCATATGGGTGTAGAGTTTTAAGCTCCTTTGCCATTTTATAGCGACCTAGGTCTTAATCATGAAATTGTGTTGAAAATGAATAAAGTATTTGATGATGTCATGATTAACATAGGTGGAGGCAGGATTGGAATTGATCTTGGGCTTGAAAGATTTGTTTCACGAAAGGTATCGATTCCATGTTTCATCCCGTTTCTGGCTCTGCATATAATGGAAAGACTTTCTTCAAAGTGATGATAACCTAATCGGAGGCGGAGGCAGAATGGAAATAGAATATGGAAAAGGTGAAAATGAAGAAAATCAATCCTGGTTCTGAAAACCTCCCCGACTCTGATTCCGAGCCCATTTGTTATTAGGTGAAGTTTCTATATCGGTTTCTGCTCTGAGTTCGCCAGTGTTGAAAAAGAGATTGTTTTGAGCTTTTGTCTGGTTTCGACTTCGATGTATGTGTAACAGGTATGTTTTAAAAGCATGTTTTGTGATGATATCTAAAGATCTAATTAGAGGTTTTCTTGCAGAAGAATTGAAAGATGTCAGGAACGTCAGGAGAGGCTACTCGAAGGAATCAACTGGCTGAAACATCAAAGATAGCACCAAAATTAAAGAAGATGAAACTAGAACAACTGCCTTATACATTGAGGTATCATCATAGGAATCCGGTGGTGAAGGTGAGCAAGGTGGAATCAGACTGGTCAGATATCATAGATACTAATCTGGGCCAGTACAGCTTTGAAGAGTTACATGCAGACATCTTTGCAGAACGAGAAAACTTGACAAGGAGAACACAAAGGATTGTTGACTCTGGTCTTGCACATATCACTGTGTTTCCTTTATCAGTCCAGTGTCTGGAGTTGATATTGATAGTGGCCAGTACTTGCAATCCTACTACAAGATTATGCATGGATTCATAGAATAATGTGATTATTGATCTTACCCCTACAATGTTTCAAAGCATATTTAATGTTCCTGATCCCAAGAACTTGGTGCAGCTAACTAAAGCAGAGGCATTGGAGAAATATAGCAAGCATAAAGACTCCAATAAGTCTCACTTGAACAAAAAATGGTTAAAAACAGAGAATAAATCTTTAAGCAAGCTTGTAGACCAGCCAAAGAGAGCAGATTTTTATAGTGAGGTATCGGAATTAATCATGATGTTATCAAGAGTCTTTGGGAAGAGGGATGCTTTTCACTTTAAGGAATGGATGTTTCCTTTCATCCATACCATCTTGAATGGTCAACAACAATTTGAGTGGCCAATGATTGTTTCTGATGCCATACATGATCAGTTAACAAGGGTCAGGCGGACCAAGTGTTTCTTCATGACATCTTACATTGTATATGTAGCAGAAAGGTTGGGGATTTTCCCAGGATTGAATAAGGTGGGCATGATGGGAGCTTTGGATGGACAAAAGAAAGTGTGGGAGCACTATGATTAGTTGACTCTTCAGGTGGTTGAGACTCATTTTAGGAGAGTCAATGATGCCTTTTTATATGTGATCATCAATCAATTGAATGGAGATGCAGGGTATCGATTAAGTCAAGAAGCCATGGCATTCATTTCTGAATGGGGAAGTTGGTATATCCAATATCCCAAATTTACATACTTCAGGTTGTTTGGGTTTGAAGGCCATCCACATTTACTTCCAAGATGTTGTAGTAATAGAATAGTGCTTATGGAGTTTGTATATCAAGCCATTGGAGTTAATGCTAGGTTTGGGATCAAGCACAAGACAGGATGCCATAAATTTCCCATGACACTCGATGAATAGAATTGTCAACACTTGAAGGGAGCAAAGGTGGTTTGTAATGAGTTGATACAATTGAAATTGGGATTGTATACAGCTCGGAAGTATTTTGATCCAAAGAAGAAGATGCATGCCTTATTACCTTCAGCATTTACCAGACACTTTAATCTGTTAGAAGACTTTTGGTGTGATCGGCGGGATGAGTATGACTTGAGGAAAAAGAATTATGAGAGATTATCAGTCTCACTAATGTCAGAGCTTGGTATTAAAGAAAATATTCTTGACACTTTGGTGGATGATGGAATTGTATTAGATCCCTCATATGAAGCCTTGAACATTGGCACCAAAAGCTTAGATCCAATAGACTGGAATGAGGAAGAAACAATTGATATTAAGAAAATTGGAAAAACAGTCTTGGATAGAAGTGTTCAATGGTTAATGTTGAGAACTCAAGCTTCTCAAGAATCAGCTCTTAAGAAGGGTAAAGGGTACAAGAGGATTAAAAGAAAGACACCTCCCAAAGAGCCATTGGAATTCTTTCCTCCTGATGTTGAAGAAATAGAACTTGAGTTGGTCGATGAAGAAGAAGAGGCACTAGAGGGAGATGTTCCGATAGAATCTGCTGTTTCTACGCCCACATTGGGTGAGTCATCCATAAAAGCTCCACTTACAAGGAAAAGGAGTAAAGAAGTTCAAGAAGGAGCTCTTCATACCATGGTTGAAGCTACTAAAGGAAAAGAAGTGGAGGAAGAATTTTTAGAAATTGAGACAGACTCGGATGAAACTCTTTCAGAGAAGGACCTGCAAGAAAACATGCCTTTAGAGGGGACTATTGAGCAGATTCTGATGCAGGAAGAGTAATGGAAACTATTTGAAGATGCGATAAGAGAGTCTGATGTAAGGGCTGCTGCGGAGAAGCAAAAGGAAATGGAGGCAAAGTTACAAGCCGATGCTCTACTTCACCAGCAACAATTAAAGGCAAAAGAAATTGAAACAAGGGAAGCAACTGATGAAATAGAGAAGCAAATGAGGCAACAAGAGCATAAGATCAAGGTTAAAGCAGAAAATGATAAGTTAGAATTGATACAGAAGATCCATGATCTTGAGGAGGAGAAAGCAAGAAATCAGAGGGAAAAGGAAGCCCTGGTTGCTAGACTGAAGCTTGCAGAGGAAGCTCAACAGAAAGAACAAGAAGCTGAAGCTCTAAAAAAGAAAAGAGATGGTGAAGAGCTAGTAAAGAAACAACAAGTTGAAGAAGAAAGGGAAAAGGCAGAGAATCTCAAGGCCTTAGAGATAGAAAGGATAGAAAAGGAAGAATCAGAAAAGATAAGGAAAGAAAAAGAGGCCGAAGAGCTAATGAGTAAGCAACAGGAAGAAGAGGCAGAAGTTGAAAAACTTAAAGCTTTAGAAGAAGAACGGTTAGAAAGGGAGACTCTAGAAAGAGAGGCCTTAGAAAAAGAGAAAGGTTAGAGAAGGAAAAAATGAAGAAGGATTAGATGGAAGAAGAGAGATTGAGAAAAGAAGAAGAAGACAAGAAAGTGCAAGAACAAAGAGATAGAGAAGAGGCTGAGAAGCTGGTGCAGATGCATGTGCTGCAAGAGCAACTAGAGAAAGCAAAGGTTGATTCTCAACCTAAAGTAAATGTTCATCCACCCTCTACAATTACTGCTTCTTCTTCCATGATGATGATGGCTCCCAGTGCTCCTATATGGTTGAAGTTAGACCTACAGAAGAGAGCTAGAATACCTCCTCAACCTCTTAATTGGGAGGACATGATGAAGGGAATTATATAGGAAAGGCCTAAGAAGAAGGCTAAAGTCTTACATTCTACTAGAATCAAAGATAAAGGGGAGATAGTTGCTGAATGTGCCATGCCTATGACTGAAAAGGAGGTAGGGGATATGTAGCTAACAGACTATCAATTGAGTACAGTTAATTTGGGAAGACCCACTAGGAATCAACAAATGAATCTGATTGATGTGGTTGCTTCAACAACTAAATCAAGAATGATGAAGGACAAACAAAAGAAAGATGAGCTTAAGGCTCAATTGGATTAGTTACATTCATTCTTGAAGAGTGTCTCCTCTCCAAGGTCACAACAAGTTGCAGCTATTGAGACTCCTGTTTTGCTAAGCACAAAGGAGGTTGATGATTTGGTGCAGGTTAGAGGAAAGGCGGAGATGGTAGACAAATGGATAGATAAATTGAACCAAGAGGTAGGAGAGATTTTAGTGAAAGGGTTTGAAGCCTACAAGGATACTGAAGGGTTGATTAAAGAGATGTACCAATATATTGAGGCATCAGAAAAATAGGAAGAAGAGTATAAGGAGTATGGTGCAAAGTTAGAAAAGATAAATACATTGCCTCTAACAACTCTTCTGGAATAGTCTATACTTGAGGAAGACAACAAAGACTTTTTAGAGAAGACTTATCACATACTCAAGTTTAGGACTGGCTTTTTGAGCAAGCATAAGGATGAGATTCAGGAAGTTGTAAATAATTTGACTAAGCAATTAGAAGAATTAGAAGCAGCTATTGCCATTATTGTAGATATAAATGCATTTACAAAAGAGGGCATGCCTTTTAATCAAATAAAGGAAAATTGGGATGAAAGATTCCAAGGACTTATGCAAAAGGGAGATGATGGCGGAGAGTTGATGTTAGATCGACTTGTAGAGGTCAAAGAGGAGATAAAGGTTACAGGGAGAGAATTAATAAAGGTGAAAAGTATGAAGTAGTTTGCTGCAGTTGAGCTGGACTAGATTAAATTTGAAGATGACTGGATTGATGGGCCAAAGATGGAGATGCTACAGCAAGTGTTCACCAGTTATGATGAGTTCCTAGCAGATCCAGCTTCGCATGCATGAATCCTTACATGCATGATGTTCTCCTTCTTTGCATGTTGCATGCATACAACACTAATAGCTTTTTTGAGTGCATGACTTTCTCTTCTATTCTATCTTCTATTTTTAGTTAAGACTGAAAGTCTAATGTAAGAACTCAAGATCAAATTGATTTGAGTTTCCAAGAGAGTTTGAATTCCTAAAAAGGTGGAAAGCCTAAAATAGAAGTGAAGTTCGAACTTTTGTATATCTATAAATACCAGATGGGTATCATATTGTAAAGGTCGGCTAATTGAGAACTAGATTGGCTTGCCTAATGTTGAGAGGTAGAATTTTGTAGAGTTTTTGCAGAGATACATTGTACTTAAATCTTTTACAGTTAATAGAATTACAGGTTTTCTCGAAAGATGGTGTTTGGAATTAAATTGTTTGTTTGATAAGGTTGATAAGTTATGATCTATTTGTATGCAGTGATTGTGCTGAACATAAAAGTTTCTTGAATGATGAAAGTCATTTGAAGGAATCAAATTTAAGGATCATCTTATTAGATTGTCATTGAGTTGAAGTTATTAAAAAGTCTGTTGATCTATAATTTTGATGATGAATGAATGTGTGTTGTTTTGAAATCCTTGAAATATTTGTGAAGAGTAATTGTGAAGTTAATTAAGCACCTAAAATGTATGCAGTGGTATAGATTATGCTACAAACTGTATC
>CM021106.1:372652987-372702080 GCA_007115665.2 Sequoiadendron giganteum
CTAGGGACGTCTTATTCTCATTATGGACATGTATCCGAGTTGCAAGCACCACCAACTGTGCCCTTCTTTGGCAATAGCATGCATGATTCCTCACATCAACCTCCACAACAGCAACCTCAACATCAACCTCAAAATCAATTGCAACAAGGGGGAGGACCAACCCATGTCCATTCCCCAGCCATAGCTCAAAATGTGCAGAATGAGCAAACTGTTTAACTTACAAGCGAAGTAGAGACTCTCAAAAAGACTCTCTTTCAGATGTCAAATGACATGGCACAGCTCAGACAAAACCCTCTCAATAATCAAAACCAGAATTACAACAATCAGGGAGGTTATAACTATCAGGACAATTACTCTAATCAGAACACCAATAGGAACTTCCAGAATCAAAACTCCTCAAACCAGAATTATCAAAATCAAAACAGAGGATACAATTAGAGGTTCAATAACAACAACAACAATAATAGGCAGTGGAACACTAGACCTAACAATGGAGGAGTTCCCCATAATTATCAAGCAGGTGAAGAAAGATCAAATACTGCTAATGTTGTTGATTTGAATTTTATGACAAATTGGTGTAGGTTGCATGATACAGCAGCTCATTATGAGGTCAATCGCCCAGAAATGGAGAAGATGGTGAAAATTGCACAGGCTGATGCCCATCCTCAAGCAGGAAATTCCAATCAAGGCAATGGGCCAGCCAACACTGCTATGACTTATGAAACCATTGAAGAAAAGCATCAATTCTCTATGCAAGGGGATAATGAGCTGGAAGAAGATGTCTATGATGCTCAAGCTTTCCAATCTAAGGGTGGTCACTTTCTGAAGAACCAGAATAAAGGGTCATTCACCACATCTGCACCCCCTAACAACATGGTTCCACCAAATTAGAATGCAGATAACAATCCACCCCCACCAAAGGGACCTTCTGATTCTCATAATAGAGGTAATCAGCCTTCTTTTCCTAAGTATCAATTTAGGAATGATTCAGAGTTTGATTTTGTTGCAGAATTGCAAAGGCAGAAGACATCACTATCTTTCTTTGATATCATAAAGTGGTGCCCAACTCAAAGGGAGGTGGTATTAAACGCTTTGGAAGAAACAAATCGCTTCAAAGGGAAAGGTAAAGTGACTCCCGCAAAGGAGACGAATGCTGCTATGTATAAAGGTAAGACCAGTACCCCACCTTTCTTGTTAAGTTTGAGAATCTTTGGAAAGAATCTACGCAATTGCTTATTAGATTCTGGAGCATCAGGGAATGTCATTTCTTTTTCGATTTGTAAAAAGTTAGGATTGAGTCTTATTCCAACCAATAAAAAGGTGATTCAATTGGATAAAACTGAAGTTAATATTGTAGGTGAGTTGAAGAATATGCATGTGCACGTTGGATCAGACCCAAGGATCGAGACCTATATAGATATTCAAGTTGCTGACATCCCAGAAACATATTTGATGCTTTTAAGTAGAGAGCTAATGAAAAGCATAGGAGGGTATCTGTCTTTGGACTTCTCGCACATGTGGTTGCCATGGAAAGGGGTTGCCACTCAGATAAGAATTGAAAGTGAACCTAAGCTCAAACACATGATTACAGAGTATGATACTCCAAATGAAGTAGCATTCTTTGAGACTGAGATGGGTGTTTACAAGCAAGAGGAAGTCCTTACTTTCTCTGTAGTTAGTTTTGAGGATACACTACCCTTAGACCACACTGATTTGATGATTCACATCAACCAGCAAGTTCTAATAAGGAAATTGCAACAAGATAGGCTGGTTTTAGGAACATAAACTTATTTGAGTAATTTATTGCTTCCTAATTGGTGTAGAATACACTATCATAACCATTCAGAGTTGACATGTCAGTCATGCATAGATAATCTAAGGCATGTAGATCTACCCAAGCAAGAATTTCAAGAGGTAACTGAGACTCCCATCAATGAGTTCTCTTTCCAAGCTAAGGATGCAACTATTCTTACACGGGTCAGTTTTTCTCTAGAAGAAGTTTCTTTACCAGTAGAACAGAATCAGGTCTTAAGGTTTTCGGATCAAAAAGAGAAAGTGGAAGTATCTTAGCTTCATTTTAATACCCCTTTTCTAGATGCTTTGACAATGCCAAAAGATTTAATAAAAGATGAGTTAGATCCTGACTCAGCCCAAGAAATCGCTCAGGAGGTAGTTGTTGAACAAATTAAGGAACTAGGAAAATCGTTAACTGAGCTCCTTTTCAACACGAATTTTGATAAACAGCAAAAGTCCGAGCCGCCACATGTCACAAGTGACAAAATCCCAGTAGTTTTTAAAAAGAAAGAGCTCCCAGCTAAAGACCAGTTATGGACTCTTAAATTTGATGGTTTTAAATCTAAAGAGGAAGTGGAGCAGAAATTGAACTAACTAACCCAAAAGGGAAAACTTATTTTGCTTCTTATAGATTGCAGTTTGGTTGCACTAACAATGTGGCTGCATATGAAGCACTTATGAGGACTTATGTTTGCTCATAAGAAGAAGGTAACTACTCTTACAGTGATGGAAGACTCTGAGGTAATTGTGAAACAAGTACGTAGCCAATACACTTGCCATAATAAAAGATTGGCTGCTTATAGGAATAAGGTCTGGAATTTAATAGAAGATTTTGATGCCTTTGGGATTACTCTTATTCCAAGGGAAGCAAATCAAATAGCAGATGCTCTTGCCATTGCAGCAAGTACATTAGAGCCGATGCAAGATTCAAATCTAAAGAGGTTTTCTGTGGAGTTGATTTCAGTTCCTGCAATTCCTGACAATGTTCGACACTTCCAGGTGTTTAATGATGATCAACATATTTTGGCCTTTTTGGAGAGTTCTGATGTATTTCAAAGACAAATAATTGATGACGTTGGCAGGGATCAAGGAGACTGAAATCCAAAAAGTGACAATACAGAAACTGACAATCCAAAAGGGATAATGGATTTAAAGAGCAATAACATCCCAAAAGGGATGATAGCATTGGAGAGGATATTTGATTCAGATCCATGAGCTTATCAGAGAATGCCTACAAAGAGTGAGGGAGGCAAGTATGAATCTGTTAATTTGACTCACTCAGGGGTAGAAAGGAATGTTCTTATAGGGAAGACTTGTCCTCAGGAAATAAAGGATGAGATAATCAAAGTCTTGAAGCAGAATATTGAAGCAATTGCTTGGAGCTATGATGATTTGAAAACTTTTGATACATCTGTCATCACACATACAATTCCTCTTAAACCAGAAGCCAAGCCATTTCGCCAAAAGCAATGCCCAGTCAATGCATTAATCGAGCCTCTGATCTAGAGAGAAGTACAGAAGCTTTTGGCTGCAAGAATAATTTTTCCAGTTAGACACTCTACCTGGGTGGCTAATCTAGTTCCTGTGAGGAAGAAGAATGGGGAAATCAAGTTATGTGTGGATTTCAGAAATTTAAGCAAAGCCTTTGAGAAAGACAATTATCCATTACCTTCCTTTGATGAAGTATTGCAAAAAGTTAATGGATCTCAAATGATGTCTTTCTTGGATGGATATTCAGGATACAATCAAGTACTGGTAAGTCATGAGGATAGGATGAAGACTGCTTTCACTACAAAGTGGGGCACATTTGCCTACAGGAGGATGCCATTTGGTCTAATCAATGTTGGTGCTACTTTTCAAAGAGTGATGGATGTAGCTTTTAAAGACCTAATAGGAAAATGTATAATCATCTACGTTGATGATCTAACTATCTTCTCTGAGAGTAGAGAAGATCATGCTGCTGATTTAGAAAAAGTACTAAAGAAATGTATCAGTTATGGTGTCTCTCTCAATCCAAAGAAATGTGTATTTGGAGTTTCTGAAGGGAAGCTCTTGGGTCACATTATATCAGAGGAGGTAATTTCCATAGATCTTGATCGAGTAGAAGCCATTTTGAAGTTGACAAGGCCAGGAAGTAAGAAGGAGATGAGATCTTTCTTTGGAAGGATTGATTTTGTCAGAAAATTTATAACAGGGTCTGCAGAAATTGTTAAACCACTTAACGAAATGATGAAGAAGGATGCGAAAATTGAATGGAGTGAAGAGGCTAAATTTGCTTTCATGCAAATTAAACAATCTATATATGAGGCACTTGTTTTAAAAAGCCCGGATTATCTAAAACCATTTTACATTTATTCTTTTGCTTCTGAGCATTCATGTGCAGCAGTTTTGACGCAGAGAAGAGAAGAAAATGAGGAGAGGCCTATTGCTTTTATGAGCTCTCCATTTAAGAATGCAGAAGTAAGATATTCATCAATAGAAAAATAGACTTTTGCATTGGTGCGAGCAGTGAAGAAGTTCAGACACTACATAATCCGAAGTCAAGTGATGGCTATAGTCCCAGATCCAGCTGTAAAGTCCCTCCTGATGCAAAGTGAACTAGGAGAAAGAAGAGGGAAATGGATGGCCATTTTATAAGAATTTGACTTGGAGATTCACCCAATGAAGCTTGTAAGAGGTCAAGGTTTGTCAAAGGCAATGGTTGAAGTGGACAAGAGTATTACTTGTCAACAATACACTATTTAGTCATTCACAAAAGATCCCTGGTATACAGATTTAGTCTTTTTCCTCCTCAACAACAAGTGTCCAGAAGGGATGAATGCTACTCAAAGAAGAGCACTAAGGATGAAAAGTGCTCATTATATGCTTAAAGGAGGATCAATCTACAGGAAGAATTTCCAAGGAATCTACTTGCGTTGTCTGGATCAACAAGAAGCTAAACATGCTATAAGTGAATTTCATGGCAGTGATGGAACAGAACATTGATCTTCTGATGTGTTGGCTCATCAGATTTTAAGGTCAGGTTACTATTGGTCTTATGTGTTTAGGGATGCGCATCAACATTGCAGGACTTGTCATGTATGTCAAACATTTGCATCAAGAGAAAGAAATCCTGTGATGCCCCTACAACCGGTTTATGAGGTAAGGCCATTTGCTCAATGGGCACTTGATTTTGTAGGTGTGATTAATCCAAATTCTTTTGCAGGGCATAAATTCATCTTGACTGCGACTCAAGATGTAACTAAAATGGTGAAAAGGAAGAAAGCATGGCTAGTCAATAGACCAGTTGTGTAATACTCTTAGTTGTAGTTGGGATCATGAGTGTGCAGACAACCATTATTAGCCATTCTACTCTTGAGCATAAGATAGCACCACGGAGGTGGTCATTAAGTTTCTGATAGAGAACATCATAACCAGGTTTGGAGTTCCATTTGCTCTGGTATGTGATAATGACCCTGCTTTTTCTTCTGCTGAATTTATTTCATGGGCCTATGAGCATAAGATTGTATTAAAATATTCTTCCAATTATTACCCTCAGGGGAATAGAGTGGCTGAGTCCACAAATAAGAATTTATTGGAAGTAATAAAAAAGTTGTTAGAAAGTAACCCTAGGGACTGGCATACCCAACTAAGATTTGTCTTGTGGGCAGATCGAACCAGAATCAAAGCAGCCCTAGGGAATTCACCTTTTAAGTTAGTTTATGGCCAAGATCCAATCTTTCCCATTCATTTACAAATACCTGTTCTGAAATTTATGCAGGAGTTTTATAATAAGGATGATAGGATTAAGGTTAGATTGCTTAACTTATTGAACATAGAAGAACAAAGAGATGCTGCTTTGCAGCAATTCTCTAAACATCAGGTTGTTGTCAAGCGCTAGTTTGACAAAAGAGCCAAAGTAAAAGCTTTTAGAATATCAGACCTTGTGCTATTATGGGATAAGGCTAGAGAAAGGAAGGGAGACCATCAGAAATTCAATAGACTTTGGTTAGGTCCCTACCAAATAGCTGAAATCTTAGGGGAGAATGCCTTTCATTTGAGTACCTTAACAGGAGAGCCTGTTCCATTACCAGTTAATGGTCAGTTTCTCAAACACTATTTTGGTGCATAGAAATTCGGGTGTTTTGAAAAGGAATGTAATATATTTTATCATATGTAATTAAGTTTTTGTTTTTAGTTTTAAGTTTTTAGTTTTTAGTTTTTGTTTTGTTTGTTTTGTTTATTTTGTTTTGTTTTCTTTCTTTGTTTTGTTTGTTTGTTTTGTTTTTGTCTTGTTTTGTTGGGGATTCTTATTTTGCTCATCTCAAGTTAGGGGGTTGTTATTCAAAGTATACTATTGGTACTAGGAGAGAAATTGGTTTAGGTATTCTCATTATAATCATTGAAAAGGATTTCATTTTAAAACTTATGTTTTATGATCACTCTAGTTTGGGTTGGAAAAGTTATTAAGGATAGAAGATGTAAATGTGAATATCTCATGAATTGTGATCAAAGATCTGTCACCAAATTAGAAAAACATCTGCATGAGTAATTACCTATTTGTTTTAGAATGATTCTATCTGTGTTTCAAGTGAAAAATCAGATTCCAAGACTATCATGAAATCCATTGTAGTACTCAACCCACATTTTAGATTCATTGAATCTGAGTATTGAGAGATGCATAAAAGAGTTTCCATCCATAAAAAAAAAAGAAGAGAAAGTAAGAAAGAAAAGCAAGCTCAATATCAAGTGGGTAACCAAGTATCTCTATCGGGGCTATGGACGCCTGTCTGGCAGTAGAGAAAAGCTTTGGGAGGACAAGAGGTATCTCCATCGGGGCTATGGACGCCTGTCTGGCAGTGGAGCAATACCCAGGATTTTATTTCATGATAGTTAAAGGATTTAACTTATGTAGCTTGAAACTTAGGTATAGTTGTTCACAAGCAGAGAAAGTATCTACAAAGAATGATGCACAATATAAGCACACACTCAGATTCATAAATAACTCATGAGCACATAACATCTGAGATTCAAACTCAAGATTACCCTATAAATATCGGATCTCATTCAAGGTAAGGTGTTTATAAGCCAAGTAGTTTTTGGGTGACTAAAATTTTCTTTGGGTATTTTGAAAATAGGTAAACCATTTTTCCAGCCGAGTCGCCATTTGTTATGCCTTGCAAAACCACCCCATCTTTTTGCCTTGGTCAAAAGGGGTCCCCCTTTGTTATTTTTGTACTTAGTTGTTTTTGAAACAAAGTTTGGAGTCTAGTTTTGCCAATACTTTGTTTTTCTTTGGTTTCTTTGTCGGAATCGGAACCGGAACTGAATCAGGTTCTGAAAGTTCTTTTGAGGCTTGTTTTTGGTTCTTTCACGACAGTCTTTTCTTTGCCTTTGTTTTTTGTCTTTAGTGGAAGCAGAGCCGGAGTGGGAATTGGGATTATTGTTATCAAAATTTGCAAAATCACAATTGATTCTGATCCCGCCTTCGGTACTTTTTTATTTTTGCTTGGTCTCGGTTTTTGTGTTTTGTTTTATTAGGTTGGTCTTTTACTTAACTTTTTGTATTTGTTTTTGTTTTGTTTTTAGTTGTCGGACACGGAGTCAGAATGGGAATGAAGTTTGGAAATTTTATAAATTTGAGATCCCAATTCCATTTTAGTTTTGCCCCCACCACTTTTTGTCGTTGACTTTTTGACTGAGTCGCACTATTGTGAAGTGTTTGTTCACTCTCAGTTCCGACTCCGTCTTTACTGCGCTTTAAATGCATTAATGATGGTTGCTGGTGTAGGTAGAAATTCACATATTTACCTTTATTAAGGGTTAAGCCAATCATTATTGTTATTGTTAAAGATCTAAGAGCACGAAAGAGAAGTAGCAGAGTTCGTTTTGAGCAAATTGATCGAGATAGCGAAGGGATTGTGTGCGAATCGATTCAGAAAGTTAGCGCAGGTTTGCTTGCATTTGAGGTAGGTTTCTTATCTATGTTGTTTATTGTTGATGTACGGTCGTGTTTGATTTGATTTATATTTGCTCGTATATTTGATCATCTTGTTTTAAGACAAACCTATGATTATTGATATGGTTGAATGAGCAAGTTTTTTTTTTGTTTTGTTTGTTTGGCTTTAAATCTTTGTTGCCTTGTATGTTCGTGTCATTTCTTTCTATTTTTAGGGCACTGTCGCTTTCACGTCTTAATGGTGATTGTGTCGTGTTTTTTTCCAGTTTGCAGTGAGTTAGATTTAGGTTTTAGGTTTTAAATGTTGATTAGTTAGATTAGAAGTTACAGTGAGGTAGATTAGAGATTTTTACAGTGAGTTAGGGTAGATTAAATTTAATTAGGGTTTCGTCGTCTGGTAGAATGGTAGGGTTTAAACCCGTGCCTTAGTTTTTGTCAGGTTTGTTAGATTAGGGTTTTGTTGGTCTCTGTAATTACTTTTAAAATGATTTTAAAAAAATGATATCTTAGAATGCAATTGTTCCCAACAGTCATATGGGTGTAGAGTTTTAAGCTCCTTTGCCATTTTATAGCGACCTAGGTCTTAATCATGAAATTGTGTTGAAAATGAATAAAGTATTTGATGATGTCATGATTAACATAGGTGGAGGCAGGATTGGAATTGATCTTGGGCTTGAAAGATTTGTTTCACGAAAGGTATCGATTCCATGTTTCATCCCGTTTCTGGCTCTGCATATAATGGAAAGACTTTCTTCAAAGTGATGATAACCTAATCGGAGGCGGAGGCAGAATGGAAATAGAATATGGAAAAGGTGAAAATGAAGAAAATCAATCCTGGTTCTGAAAACCTCCCCGACTCTGATTCCGAGCCCATTTGTTATTAGGTGAAGTTTCTATATCGGTTTCTGCTCTGAGTTCGCCAGTGTTGAAAAAGAGATTGTTTTGAGCTTTTGTCTGGTTTCGACTTCGATGTATGTGTAACAGGTATGTTTTAAAAGCATGTTTTGTGATGATATCTAAAGATCTAATTAGAGGTTTTCTTGCAGAAGAATTGAAAGATGTCAGGAACGTCAGGAGAGGCTACTCGAAGGAATCAACTGGCTGAAACATCAAAGATAGCACCAAAATTAAAGAAGATGAAACTAGAACAACTGCCTTATACATTGAGGTATCATCATAGGAATCCGGTGGTGAAGGTGAGCAAGGTGGAATCAGACTGGTCAGATATCATAGATACTAATCTGGGCCAGTACAGCTTTGAAGAGTTACATGCAGACATCTTTGCAGAACGAGAAAACTTGACAAGGAGAACACAAAGGATTGTTGACTCTGGTCTTGCACATATCACTGTGTTTCCTTTATCAGTCCAGTGTCTGGAGTTGATATTGATAGTGGCCAGTACTTGCAATCCTACTACAAGATTATGCATGGATTCATAGAATAATGTGATTATTGATCTTACCCCTACAATGTTTCAAAGCATATTTAATGTTCCTGATCCCAAGAACTTGGTGCAGCTAACTAAAGCAGAGGCATTGGAGAAATATAGCAAGCATAAAGACTCCAATAAGTCTCACTTGAACAAAAAATGGTTAAAAACAGAGAATAAATCTTTAAGCAAGCTTGTAGACCAGCCAAAGAGAGCAGATTTTTATAGTGAGGTATCGGAATTAATCATGATGTTATCAAGAGTCTTTGGGAAGAGGGATGCTTTTCACTTTAAGGAATGGATGTTTCCTTTCATCCATACCATCTTGAATGGTCAACAACAATTTGAGTGGCCAATGATTGTTTCTGATGCCATACATGATCAGTTAACAAGGGTCAGGCGGACCAAGTGTTTCTTCATGACATCTTACATTGTATATGTAGCAGAAAGGTTGGGGATTTTCCCAGGATTGAATAAGGTGGGCATGATGGGAGCTTTGGATGGACAAAAGAAAGTGTGGGAGCACTATGATTAGTTGACTCTTCAGGTGGTTGAGACTCATTTTAGGAGAGTCAATGATGCCTTTTTATATGTGATCATCAATCAATTGAATGGAGATGCAGGGTATCGATTAAGTCAAGAAGCCATGGCATTCATTTCTGAATGGGGAAGTTGGTATATCCAATATCCCAAATTTACATACTTCAGGTTGTTTGGGTTTGAAGGCCATCCACATTTACTTCCAAGATGTTGTAGTAATAGAATAGTGCTTATGGAGTTTGTATATCAAGCCATTGGAGTTAATGCTAGGTTTGGGATCAAGCACAAGACAGGATGCCATAAATTTCCCATGACACTCGATGAATAGAATTGTCAACACTTGAAGGGAGCAAAGGTGGTTTGTAATGAGTTGATACAATTGAAATTGGGATTGTATACAGCTCGGAAGTATTTTGATCCAAAGAAGAAGATGCATGCCTTATTACCTTCAGCATTTACCAGACACTTTAATCTGTTAGAAGACTTTTGGTGTGATCGGCGGGATGAGTATGACTTGAGGAAAAAGAATTATGAGAGATTATCAGTCTCACTAATGTCAGAGCTTGGTATTAAAGAAAATATTCTTGACACTTTGGTGGATGATGGAATTGTATTAGATCCCTCATATGAAGCCTTGAACATTGGCACCAAAAGCTTAGATCCAATAGACTGGAATGAGGAAGAAACAATTGATATTAAGAAAATTGGAAAAACAGTCTTGGATAGAAGTGTTCAATGGTTAATGTTGAGAACTCAAGCTTCTCAAGAATCAGCTCTTAAGAAGGGTAAAGGGTACAAGAGGATTAAAAGAAAGACACCTCCCAAAGAGCCATTGGAATTCTTTCCTCCTGATGTTGAAGAAATAGAACTTGAGTTGGTCGATGAAGAAGAAGAGGCACTAGAGGGAGATGTTCCGATAGAATCTGCTGTTTCTACGCCCACATTGGGTGAGTCATCCATAAAAGCTCCACTTACAAGGAAAAGGAGTAAAGAAGTTCAAGAAGGAGCTCTTCATACCATGGTTGAAGCTACTAAAGGAAAAGAAGTGGAGGAAGAATTTTTAGAAATTGAGACAGACTCGGATGAAACTCTTTCAGAGAAGGACCTGCAAGAAAACATGCCTTTAGAGGGGACTATTGAGCAGATTCTGATGCAGGAAGAGTAATGGAAACTATTTGAAGATGCGATAAGAGAGTCTGATGTAAGGGCTGCTGCGGAGAAGCAAAAGGAAATGGAGGCAAAGTTACAAGCCGATGCTCTACTTCACCAGCAACAATTAAAGGCAAAAGAAATTGAAACAAGGGAAGCAACTGATGAAATAGAGAAGCAAATGAGGCAACAAGAGCATAAGATCAAGGTTAAAGCAGAAAATGATAAGTTAGAATTGATACAGAAGATCCATGATCTTGAGGAGGAGAAAGCAAGAAATCAGAGGGAAAAGGAAGCCCTGGTTGCTAGACTGAAGCTTGCAGAGGAAGCTCAACAGAAAGAACAAGAAGCTGAAGCTCTAAAAAAGAAAAGAGATGGTGAAGAGCTAGTAAAGAAACAACAAGTTGAAGAAGAAAGGGAAAAGGCAGAGAATCTCAAGGCCTTAGAGATAGAAAGGATAGAAAAGGAAGAATCAGAAAAGATAAGGAAAGAAAAAGAGGCCGAAGAGCTAATGAGTAAGCAACAGGAAGAAGAGGCAGAAGTTGAAAAACTTAAAGCTTTAGAAGAAGAACGGTTAGAAAGGGAGACTCTAGAAAGAGAGGCCTTAGAAAAAGAGAAATTAGAAAAGGAAAGGTTAGAGAAGGAAAAAATGGAGAAGGATCAGTTGGAGGAAGAAAGATTGAGAAAACAAGAAGAAAACAAGAAAATGCAAGAACAAAGAGATAGAGAAGAGGCTGAGAAGTTGGTGCAGATGCATGTGCTGCAAGAGAAACAAGAGAAAGCAAAGGTTGATTCTCAACCTGAGGTAAATATTCAGCCACTTTCTACAGTTGCCGCTTCCTCTTGCATGATGATGACTGCTCCCAGTGCTCCTATATGGTTGAAGTTAGACCTGCAGAAGAGAGCTAGAACACCTCCTCAACCTCTTAATTGGGAGGACATGATGAAGGGAATTGAACAGGAAAGGCCTAAAAAGAAGGCTAAAGTCTTACATTCTACTAGACTCACAGATAAAGGGGAGATAGTTGTTGAATGTGCCATGCCTATGACTGAAAAGGAGGTAGGGGATATGCAGCTAACAAACTATCAATTGAGTACGGTTAATTTGGGAAGACCCACTAGGAATCAACAAATGAATCTGATTGATGTGGTGGCTTCGACAACTAAATCAAGAATGATGAAGGACAAACAAAAGAAAGATGAGCTTAAAGCTCAATTGGATCAGTTACATTCCTTCTTGAAGAGTGTCTCCTCTCCAAGGTCACAACAAGTTGCAGCTATTGAGACTCCTATTTTGCTAAGCAAAAAGGAGGTTGATGATTTGGTGCAGGTTAGAGGAAAGGCGGAGATGGTAGACAGGTGGACAGATAAATTGAACCAAGAGGTAGGAGAGATTTTAGTAAAAGGATTTGAAGTCTATAAGGATACTGAAAGATTGATTAAAGAGATGTATCAATATATTGAGGCATCATAAAAACAAGAAGAAGAGTATAAGGAGTATGGTGAAAAGTTAGAAAAGATAAATACATTGCCTCTAACAACTCTTCTAGAATAGTCTAAACTTGAAGATGATAACAAAGACTTTGTAGAGAAGACTTCTCGCATGCTCAAGTTTAGGACTGGCTTTTTAAGCAAGCATAAGGATGAGATTCAGGAAGTTGTGAATAATTTGACTAAGCAATTAGAAGAATTAGAAGTAGCTATTGCTATTATTTTGGATATAAATGCATTTACAAAAGAGGGCATGCCTTTTAACCAAATAAAGGAAAAGTGGGATGAAAGATTCTGAGGACTTATGCAAAAGGGAGATGATGGCGGAGAGCTAATGTTAGATCAACTTGTACAGGTCAAAGAGGAAATAAAGGCTGCAGGGAGAGAATTGATAAAAGTGAAAAGTATGAAGGAGTTTGTTGCAGCTGAGCTAGATTGGATTAAATTTGAAGATGATTGGATTGATGGGCCAGAGATGGAGACTCTACAACAAGTGTTCACTAGTTTTGATGAGTTCTTAGTAGATCCAACCTCACATGCATGAATCCTTGCATGCATGATGTTCTCCTTCTTTTCATGTTGCATGCATACAACACTTATAGCTTTTTGAGCGCATGACTTCCTCTTCTATTCTATCTTCTACTTTTAGTTAAGACTAAAAGTCTAATGTAAGAACTCAAGATCAAATTGATCTGAGTTTCCAAGAGAGTCTGAATTCCTAAAAAAGTGGAAAGCCTAAAATAGAAGTGAGGTTCAAACTTTTTGTATATCTATAAATACCATATGGATATCACATTGTAAAGGTCGGCTAATTGAGAACTAGATTGACTTGCCTAATGTTAGAGATAGAATTTTGTAGATTTTTTGCAGAGATACATTGTACTTAAATCTTTTATAGTTAATAGAATTACAGGTTTACTCGAAAGATGGTGTTTGGAATTAAATTGTTTGTTTGATAAGGCTGATAAGTTATGAACTATCTGTATGTTGTGATTGTGCTGAACATAAGAGTTTCTTGAATGATGAAATTTGTTAGAAGGAATCAGATTTAAGGATCATCTTATTAGATTGTCATTGAGTTGAAGTTATTAAAAATTATGTTGATCTATAATTTTGATGATGAATGAATGCGTGTTGTTTTGAAATCCTTGAGATATTTGTGGAGAGTAATTGCGAATTTAATTAAGCACCTAAAATTTATGCAGTGGTATAGATTATGCTACAAACTGTATCATCTTATGGTTTTTATGATTTGTTAGGAAACATTCATCGTTGAAGGTATATGTCCAGATACTAGATAAATTCGGTTCATATTTACTGGTTTACACCTTTGTTCTATCTTTTTCTTTTATTTAAAACCCATTGATTTACAGGAACTATTTCGATAAAAAGAGTTATAAGCTTGAATCCTTTGTTACCAGCATAGGCCCCTTGAATATTATAGTTGCGTGAATCAATTGAGTGACATCAGACAATTGAGAACCAACTACCAAGACCTTGGGAGTTAGGCTACTACATGTTGTCTTTCTTTTTCAGGAGAAATAGAGTAGAAATATTTTGTTTTAATATTGTTTGTGTCATTTTAACCATCAACAATATTAAGTGCATTATTATTTCCCCATTCACTCACATGTTAATGTCATATGCAAACTATTCAATAGACATATTATTTATGCTTTCGCAAGGTGCATGGAGACAAAGAGTGGTTGGACAATATTTTTTACTAAAATAATTATTAATTGTATTTAAGATATAATGAGTCGATTAAAATGGGGTTGAGAATTAGATCAAATATCATATGATGTAAGTATATTAAATGAAATACATGGTAGATGTCATATAAAGATTTAAATCTAATTAAAAAATTATAGATATTCATAATTATTTAGTATGGTTCATTGGAAGTCAATAGTGGTATGGTGCGATGGTTAAGTAGTTGTGTTGTTATTCTTTTCATTAAGGTTCAAACCCCATTGGGGTGTAATTGTTGAGAATTTATAGTGGGGATGAGGTCTCCCACTTGTGACCTTACCGGTTCATAGCTCTGGATCAAAAACGTTTATCCCTCTTAATAAAAAAAATTATTAATCATTGGAAGAATTGAGATCTTAGTATTAATAATTATTGGGAGAATTGAGATCTTCTTATTGTTTTTGGTAAAGGAAAAAATAGGTTTTGAAGGGACCTGAAACCCTTTACAAACAGATTTTGAATGTATTTGGAACTCTCAACCATAAGATTGTCTAAACATAAAGAAAAGAAAGCACAGACAACCAAGGATCAAAAGGCAACCAAGGCCAAAGAACCACAACCGACTATAAAGCTACAAGAAAAATAGCCAGCAGCCAGCCAAAAACCAGCCCCTAAATAAGCACCACCAGGATTTAGATTTAGAATTACTCTTGTGGGAGTGGAGAGTCATATCAAAAGGAGGCTTAGAGGACTTTTTTTTCTTGCCCTTTACAGTAATCCAACCCTCTTCCACTTGCGTTGTTGTATCAAGCCAACCCAGCACACCATTATCCTAAAGAAGAATGCCTGCAACCGTTGTCTTAGAGATTTGATCTGTGTTCCTCCCTGCAGGCGTGGCCATATCAGGAGAGCCACCTGAAATGATAGTCGAAGCACTATCACCAGAAGTGGCAGCTATAGGCCCAATCTCTTTCTCTTTAGGGGTTTCAACATTGTAGTCTTACATAGCATCAACAACCCCTCCATTTGAGACATCTGGAGAGGATGCCCCAAGGGCCTGTGATTCCAAAGCAACCACCTTAGAAAAACTCTTAGGTTGCTCAACTTTCTTCTCAACCATATGATGTTGTTGAGAAGCACCTTTCCACCATGTAGCCTTCATGGCTTTTTTCTCAAAACCACATTGTGCAACAGCATGACCAGTTTTAAAACATCTTCTACATTAGAAGGGAATCCCTTCATAGTCCAAAGCTTGGATCCAAGAACTCTTAGAAGTTTTAAGTAAAATCTCGGCATGCAACCTTTTTGAAACATCCATTTCAACCAATATGCAGGAAAATGAAGAGTAAAAAATATCAAAGGATTCATCATCCACCAACAAAAAATCTCCAAGAGCCTCACCCACTTCCTCTAAAAGGGGATTAGTCCATAAATGGAGAAGAAGATTAGGAAGCTGAACCCAAATCGGGATCTTATTGAAAGTTTCAAAAGAAGGGTTGAAATCAGCATGCCAAGGTTTAATCATCAACAAAAATTTATTGTCCCAACTAAAAAAGTGATCACATAAAATTTTGTTTCTATCCTGATCATTATCAAATTTATCAACAAAAAACCCCTTGGCCATGGGGAAAATATGAACTTTACCAGTAATTAAAGGCTCCCATTCTTTTGATATCCAAGAGTGCAACTGAGGGAGGGAAGGCCAAAAACCCTTAATCCGGCAGATCACCCCATGTGAGGAGAAGGAAGAAGCATTATAATCAATTTAATCTTTCATCTCAGCTTTCAGATCAACAGAGATAGCATTAACCACAGAAATAAACCCACCAATCAGCGATCTCCCAAGCTGTGAGCTTTGTCTCGTAGTTTTTTGCGTTCGGTTCTCCCCTTCCTTACCACCAGCTCTGCAAAACCCTCGATCCCCATGTCGTTGGCCATTTTGGCCCTTCTGCCCAACATTTTCTCTTCGATCGTCTCTAGCCTTCGCACCACACACGACTTGTGTCGCTGCATTCCCCTTTGCAATCCCCTTTGTACCCTTCGTGCCCTATGCCACCACATTCTCGATGCCCATCGTGCCCTAGCCACCATCGCAAGAGGTTCTCGCACCATCTGCAACCATCACAAGAGGTTCTCCCGCCATCCGCTTCTCAGAGATCTTCTTATTGTTAATAAATAAAGAGACTAGAAGTTTTGTATTTATTTGAGGAATCTTCTTTGTTTAGGATTCAATTTTTTTTCTGAACTTGCATTATCCAATCTTTCTTCAAAGAATAATGCGAGGAAGGGATTCTAATTTGTTTATATGTGAAGGAGAAAATTAATTTGTTTTCCCCTTTCATTTTTACATTATTTTGTGAGATATATATTGTAACTTTAACATAATTTATTTAGCTTTTATGTTATGTTCATTGTTCTTAAGTTTAAGTCTAGTCTTTTGACATGCAATACTTTTTAGTTTAAATTTTGTATGATTTTAGTTTTTGGGAAGGAATTATTTTTATGATTTTACATTTTTGGTTAGACTAGAATCATGATTTCACCTTTAATTTTATTGTTATCTGTTAATATATGTTTTAAAAGATTTTTTATGTATTTAAAGTAGTATTTAAAAGTATCATCATAAAATATTTTTGAATATATATATATTGGGGCAAAAATATATATTATATTGTGTTTCATTGAAAAAGTGACCTTAGGTCTAATGGTTAGATCACTAAGATCAATACTTTTTCAAAAACATTGGAATTCAAATTGTCAAGGGTATGAGATTAACTTACAACCTAAAAGGTGAGTCAATCAACCTTAGATCTGAATTTTTTTGGAGTCTTAGAGATTGAATTTTGATGCACAATGTAATGGTTTAACTAGTTAAACTATGCAAATGCAACATTCTGGTATGAATTATGACAAACGAAAAGCACATAAACAAATTTAAATTCTAGAAAAGTAGAAGGTAAACATTGATGCACCCAGGGTTTCAATCTGAGTTGATTTTGGGTGGTCTAAGGCATAAGGACACCCTAAACTGAGGACCTAGATCTAGAAACTTCTTTCACAAGCCTAAGGTCCTTGGTCTATATAGATTCCTTCTTTTGGGTTTGGTTGTTGGATCTTCATATGTTGCTAAGATAATGTAGATTTCGTGTCTTGTCAACTTTTATGACTAATGATGCATGAATGATCAAATTTTCTTCAATCTTCCTCCGATCCTCTTTATATTTTTAACATCACACATAAAGGGAGGGGAAGGGTTGTTCCATATAGGGACTAACCTCAATCAAACCTCATGTTGGTATTTCTACCTCCATAATGGAAAATTTGATGATAAAAAAAGAGTGTATCCTTTTGAGGGATAGAGGCTAAATGATAACGAGTAATGAATTGATAACTTGTTGCAACTCAATGCTCAGTTTTGATCTCCTTGATGGGTTGAAGTCATGCTCATCACCTTCAAGAATTGATTGCAAAATGACTTGATTTGATTTGAAGACCTGCAAGCATTAGTACTCAAAAATGAAATGTATGTAAAAACATGAACAAACTCACATAAAACATGGCATGATGCTTGAATGATGAAATGTTGTAATTTAATTTTGTAAATTCTACTCTTCACTATTCTTGAATTGATTTTTAGGACCTTCACTTGCTCAAATAAAATTGCTAGGAATAAAATGGTGCAAATACTTTGTATTTATATGTAGTTCTTCTAATTTCTCGAAAATTCAATCCTAATCGACGATAATTAGAATTAGAATTTCAAATAATAAATACCAATACCAACATATCAAATTCAGGGCCAACTTAAGAGGTCTAGGGTGCAGGGCGTCCTATACTAGATCCCTCCTTTTTAAGGATCCAAAGTGTCGAATGCAAAATATTAAATGCATATTTTTACTTTCCATATTTGATTTTTTGATAAATATCAAAATGGGCCATGAAATGTATAACTTAGGAAATTAGGTCCATAATTAGGTCGAAGAATGTAGGAGGAAGAAAAACGTAGTGTGAAATTGTCAAGGGTGATAATTTACAACACTACATATTAATAAAAGAGAATATATAATCATACACAATAAGAAGAAGAAGAAAAATACAAGGAAAAAGGCAAGGGAGTTTCAAAAAAAACTACTAACCCCTCCAAACATAATAATCATTAATTTAAGAAGGCAATCGAAGGAACCACAAGAAGTTTTGAAAAGGAGAAATTAACCCTAGTCATGCTAAATTAATTGAAGAAGGATCTCGGATTTTTCTAAAGGAAAGGAATGCCAATTAGAAACATTCCATTTACCAACATTTTTAGATTCTCGTCTAAGCAAACAATCAACCACCTTATTCCATTTGCTTTGAATATGTATTAAATAAATAAAATCAAAATTAGGAACCGAACATGGCATCTACTCAACTAGAGATCACAACTAATAGGAAATTGTCGAAGACATCCATTTATTTAAAAGAACCATCAAAATCATGGATTCCATCTCTCAAATAACAGCTTTCCATCCCAATTCACAAGCTTTAGCTAAAGCTACAAGAAGAGAATGAGACATCATTTTATTATTTATAAATTTTCCCATATATGTAGTGAAAAAAATGAGCCAAACATTGATTATCTACAAATTTTTGATACCCTTAGGTAACTCCTTGATGAGCCATCAATATTAATTTTAAAGACCAAAGCATGTGGAAACCACTTATCAATACTATTCACCTTCTTAGAAATATTCACTTGCACAACATTCTAAATATGGCTAGTTGAATCAAGAGGGGGCAAAGATCCTCTAATGGAAAATAGTCTCCTTGAATAAAAGATTTATCCTCTAATAAACTTGAATGAGAAGACTCTAATGCTCTTGGAAAAATTATCCATTTCTTTCTAATCAAATCCACCATAGAATAAAAATGGGACCAAGATCCCACATAATCACAAAAAAATATATTATAAGTGGATGTCTCATGTTATCCCATAACTCAAATAAAGAAGAGGCATATAAATAATAGGTATATTCTAAATTCTACGCCATAAAATCCATATTTCTAAGGAAAAACGGAGCTAAAAAGGAAAAATGAGCAACCAATTCTTCACATAAAACACATCTAGAGGGCTCAAGAGATCATCACTTTATGATATTATCCAAAATGAAGCATGTATTCTAACTTGATAACCAAATAAAAATATTACATTTGGGTGAAATAATTTTCTCCAAGTTTTTCTCCACTACAGAAAAACTCTTTTCATACCTTTCTTATATTTGAGATATTCATAGCCAAGAGAAGCCAAATAAATTTCTTTAAAAGATATAATTAGTGAAATTAAAATAACACAAAAATATTTCTTAGGTCTTACTCAAATGAAGCGTTAGTTATCATCTATTAGTATTGTGTATCAATGATAACAAAAAGAACATTTATCGTTAATTTTAGTACCAAATATTAGAAAAAGGTTTACATATCAAATAGATTCACACATTTTCTTGTGTTAATATAAGAGATAGTTAGTGATCAAATCATCAAAATTCAATTTCCAATCCCTTTAATTAATTTTAGTATTGTTAACTCGAACTATAAGACTTACTCAAAGTTAAGGAAGTATCAAACATAAGCATCACATAACATGATGCCAACACTATTCTTTAGCACCACATACTTTTACATATACATATATTATCTTAGTGATAATTTATATTAGTACCAATGATAATTTTATATGCAATATTAAGTTGTATCAACCAAATCAGATCATTTGTGGTCCCTATTATGTGCTCCCAAATTGTAAATAATTAGTTATTACGATTTATTTTTATCATTTTTCCAATTATAAATTTAAAATTTTATAATCTAAATTATATATCTAATTTTAATCCAACCCATTCTAATCCAATTCATTCTAATTTATCCATCTAAATCTGACATCAAAATAAAAATCAACCTCCAGAGTAATCAAAATCAATCTCATAAAAAATAGTCTTAATCAAAATCCCAACTCATCGACCATAATTTTCATCTTAAATCCCCTCATCATAATCCATAATCTAAATCATATAATCTAATCAATCCCCTCATCCAATTTCAATTCTTATTCACAATCCAATCTTCATCATAATCCAAAACTTTAGGTAATAAAATTGAAAACAAGAAAAAGTTTAAATTCTAAGGACATCCCAATGAACTCCAATCCACTCATCCAAATACAAATCTAATCCCTAATAAATCATCCCTTAGTCTAATCAACACAAATCAAAACCCAACCAATATAAATATCTTACATCAAATCAAAATTGCTTAGGAAATTAGCCTATCCTAAATATAAAACATTAATCAACTCAAATCATCTTAAAAGGTCTTGATTATTGATAATTTATCCAATTCCATTCCAACCAACCCTGTCTACGTCTAATATAATATAATCCCAAGCTAATCTAACCCCCATAAATTTTTATCTCAAATTCAAATCCAAAATTATGACTTCATTTTGTTTTAGTGAATCTCCTTCATGACAAAGATGTTAGTCACTCCTCCACTAAGGCTAAGGAATCTTCTTCCAAAATCAAAATCAAAATAGGTGCTTCTTGTCATTCTTCTCATGAGATTTCTACCACCAATCCTTCCATTGATCCCATCATCTCCATCACTAATACATGCATTGATCTTAACCACCCATCCCCTAAATCCCCAATAGGACCAACAAACACATATATCATAGTACTTGTTCCAAGATGATGAAACCATCACCCAATTCATAGGATTTCAAGATACTATATCCCCATGGGACCATACCTTTGTCTTTGAAATCAATTTGGATGCCCAAACATATAAAGTAACAAATCCAAAAAAATCTAAAGATCACCATGTCACAATGTGCCAACATACACATACAAAGAAAAATTTGATCCAAAATCAAAATAGATCGAAAAGGCCACCAAGGCTCACCAAACACAAAGCAAGTACAAAAACAATGTGTATCACCAAATAAAAAGTAGCATTCAAAAGGATCTTCCAACTCTACATCACCATTTGTTCCTCCAAAGGCTACTTCCTTCACTAAATCAAAAAATATGAAAATCTAATCCAAAATCAATATAGATCAATAAATCCAAAAAATCCCACTAATTAAAAAACAAGCACAAAAATGTGGATCCCTAAACAAAAAGATATGTATACAAAAGAAGCTTCCATCTTTGCATCCCAATCCTAAATTTCTCCATCTAAATCCAAGTATCCCCATCCTAATCATCCCACGTCTATTTTGGGTCCCTACATCCCAAAATCCACAATCTCAACTCCCCCTCCTAAACATTCTAAATAAATTTTGGGCCCCTTCATCTCAAAATCTATAGTCCCAATTAGCCCATTGAAATCCTCACATTCAAAACCACATCCTAACCCAAAGCTTCACACTCCAACATGGCGTGTATAATCATTGGTCTTGGCTCCCCTTGGTCCTGTGATCTTACCTCATGTCATCAATATCCCATCCTTCCATCCAACCATCTTCCAACCCCATATCTACTATACAACATACATCCACCATCATGTCATTTTAATTCTAATACAATATAATAATTTCACTCATTATTTGATAGCATAGAGTAGCTTAAATAATTTTAGTGTATCCAATCTAAATATGAAAACTTCTTATAGACTCGAAAAAGGACTCTACTAGGAGATAGTTAGAAGATGAAAATCAAAAACATTAAAAAAATGCTTCTTTTGAAATCTTATATATATGATTTTTGTTACATCTTGTATGTCTTATTTTACATTTTTTTTTAGAATTTAATTTCTATTTAAACAATTACAATATAATAACAATTAATTTAATGATGCATTAATATTAAATTATAAAAAATTAATAATATAAATACTTATTTGCAATTTTATATACATCAATTATTAGAAAACAGCTATAATTTATAAGTTATTAAAAATTATTTTCTATAATAAGATTTTTAACTACTTTATAATATGTACTATTTTTGTATTTTGTTAGTTTCAGATTTTCAATGAAAATCTTTCACTAAACATTCATCTTTTTATGTCATTTCCTTATAGAATGCTCAGAATTCATGTATGTAATTCAATCATATTACTTATAAAATAGTCATATTCCATATTTATGCAACTCCAACTAAAAATAATAATTATAAAAGTCACTCTATCTAAATATCTATATACTTTAAAGAAATATATATTTATGTTAGATCTGAATAATCATACATACAAACAAAATTAAATTCAAAATTCAAAATTCAAAAGAAAATTTATAATTATCATTTATGTTTATAAAATTAATTCAGCAATCAATTCCTTATAGATCTCTCACCAAAATTCCATTTTTTTCACTAACACCTCCACTTCATTATCCGTTTATAAATGTTAATATTTATGAAATCATCCTATATAAATATCTTGAGCTTTTAAAAACTATCAATCACTATAAAATCTATATAATTATACAACTAAAAAAATTATACAATTTAGAATTTTTTTAAAAATAAAATTACTTTTTACATAAATAAATATAACTAATTCACCACTCACTACCTTTGGCAAAGCGATACAAAGCCTTTACTATGCTGTCCTCTTCGCCTATCCCTAACCATGCTGCTTTCCATTTTTACAATGACAAATTTGTTATCGCTGTATGCCCCAATTTCATCTCGGTTTATTTGAAGCAATTCGGAACCTTGTGTGAAGACACCAATCCATACCCATTTTCCTTTACCCAATTCGGTAACAAAATAATTGGGTGTATTCCCAGATATATAGAAGTTTAAGTTGGGATAAACACAAACTATAATAAAACATATCATAATAGCATTGGCAATGGTAGAACCCTCCGGCCACCTCAATTGAAACAAACTTCCAACTTCCACCACTTCAGAGTAGTCAAGAACAGATATATTTGGCAATTCAGAGAATTTTTTCAGCGAGCCCACATCAAATACTGCCCTCGTGCATATTATCACATCCCTTGGCCATTTACGCATATTGCTTACAATTTGAGAGGGGTGCACAAAATCAAATAACTCAATAATAATAAATAGACTGATATTTCTATTTCAAGAATTTTCTTTTACCTGTATGTTACTGTTTTATGGTTCAACATCTGATCTGTCGTTTGTAACGACTACCAGCGTCTTCAATCTCTCACAGAACTCCATGCTGAGTCGCTGACTATACACGGCAAATTCCAGCAGGAATGTACTTCCAATTTCTCCAGTGATCTCAAACGGTCTAAACCTTCTATCTTCTCCAATTTGTAGCACATTCTCAAGTCAATTATCTTAAGAGAAGTTAATTCATCAAGACTTGGAAGCCTTTCTAATTCTGGATAGTCACTAAAGTTTAGAGTCTCCAGTGACCTCAGACTTTCTATACCTTCTATCTTCTTTAATTTGTGGCAATTTTTCAATTGAATTTTGTTCGATAAGTGATTTCTGAAGGACTTGGAAGCACCTCAAACTCTGGACACTCACTTCTCTTGAGCTTCTCCAGTGATTTCAAATGCTTTAAACTTTCTATCTTCTCCAATTTGTTGCACTTTTGCAATTCAAATGTTTTTAGAGATGTAAACTCTGCAAGACTTGGAAGCCTATCTAACTCTATTCTCAGCTCCCGCAATGATCTCAACTCTTGTAGACCAGCTATATTCTTCACCTTGTTGCTATCTTCCAATTTGAAAAATTCTAACACTAATTCTGCAAAACATGGAACCCCGTCTAACTCTTCACAATTCACTATCTGCAGTTTCTGGAGGTTTTTGAGGACACACACACCTCTGATGTCCTTCAGGGAATTACAGTTCAAAACATTTGTGTTCTTCAATGTTGCTGGCAGGGTTTCCAAGTCCTTTAGATCCTTATTAGAGTAAAGGAAAAGAGTCTCAAGGAAGGGATAACTATCTCCACAAATTGAAATCTTGGGCACTTCCATGCCCTGTAGATTTATCTTCTTGAGCATGCACCCTAACCGAAAACTCAACTCCCTGATTGGGGTGTAGTATATCTGCAAATTTTGAAGATGGATAAATGATTTTGGTAAATACTTCACTCCTGACTGCCTTATATATAAATCTCTTAAACAATTAAGATGCTCGAGAGATTCCAATAAAGCTTCCAACTTCTTACACCCTTGGATTCTAAGTGTAGTTAAAGAGGACAAATTTTCAAGAGAACTTGGCAGGTTGTCAAGAAATCACTCCCTATCAGCAACTCGGTTAACTTGGTTAGCTGAAAGATGTTACCTAGCCATTCCTTCAAGCTAGTTCCTCTTAAATTGAACTTTGTTAATTCTGGGAGGCACAACAATTTCCTGCACTCGTTAAGACTCAAATACCCGTGCTTTGTCATGTTTTCCAGAACATGTAACTCTGACTTGATGATGAGCTGAAAGGAGCCTTCAAAATTAAGATATTCCATCAGGTATTGCAGATTTATCAAATTACCGAAATTACTCAGCAGGGATGACAGATTCTACACCCTTGTATCTCCAGGTGCTCCAGCAATTGGAGATGACAAAATTCTTATTGGGAGGGCGCTCAATGTATCCCAGGAAGAGGGTCCCTATCAATATTTTTTTCAAATTCTTGAGATGTCCTATTGACCTTGGAAATTCTCGCAAGCTGTTGCATCTCTGAATAACCAACTCTCTTAGCTGCAAAGGAGCCTGCGGCCAGTTTTTAATACAGTTAACATAGGATATATTAAAAAATATTTTAAAACCATAAAGCAAAGATACTTACATCCACATCACGTTCCTGCAGACCTTCTAAGCTCCGAGGGCTGAAAGTTGCAAAATTCTTAATTTTTTCAATGAAAGCCATGACGGAAATTTTTTGTGCTCAAATTCATGACGCTGAAGCCAGACCAGTTCTCTTGATATTTTGTTATGTTCTTGATTAATAAAATCTCCATTACCAACAAAAATCTTCAATCCAAGGGAGCAAAGCATGAGCACATGCTCTCCTAGGCTTGTGTGTATTATAATATTCCCTTGCCGCAGGTAACAACTGTCACCAATTGTGTTTGCCCATCCTCGGATTCGTATTGCTTCCTGCATGGTAAAAGTAAAAATAAGAAACATTTCAAGGCAATCCTCCGATTTGTATTGCAACCTGCATGGTCAAAGTAAAAATAAGAAACATTTCAAGGCAACACAGGGCAGCCTCTGTTTGGTAATAAATCACACCCAGGTCAAAGGTGGGCTGGTCCTAAAATGGTCATTATTTCAGTGTTAGAGCATCCTGGCAGCAAATGGAAGGTCTTAGGTTTGAATCCTAGCTGGTCCATGAAAAGCTCAACCTGATATCAGAGACCAAGCATTCTATAGAATGGCTTAAAGGGGGTGTTTGGAAATAAGTCATACCCGAACCAAAGATGGGCTGGTCCTAAAAGGATCAGTAGCTCAGTGATAGAGCACTCCAGCAGCAATAAAGGTGCTGGATTCAAGTCCTAGCTGGTCCATAAAAAGCTCAATGGACTCAAGGAGGAGCTGGTTTCTATGTCATGATTAATAAAGCCATGAAAGAATGCACTGACTTTACCTGTTGAGAGTGAATCTAGATAGACTGTTATGAAGACCAAAGTTGATAGGGTGACTGTCGGTTTGCAACTTCCCTTCCCAAATCTCTCAAGTGATCATGCATTCTTATGTCACAACCATTCTCCATCTCAACCAGACACTTATGGGAAAGCATTTCCCAACTATGCAAAGCGCTCCACCCTGATCGCTCCCATAATGCAATGGCCACACTTTTCCTCCAACCAATGAAGAAACATGTTGTATCCAAGAACATCATTTTCTCTTCATCGTCAAGGGCATCATCGCTGACTTTGAGCCTCAATTTGATGTTGTCTGGCAATATTCTACACAATTTATCTAATAGAGATTGCCAATAAACTTTGCAAGATCTACCATATAGCTGTGCCTCTAAGACCTTGAGTGACAAAGGCAGACTCAATCTTGAAAGTGGAGAGGGTTGTAAGAATGCGTGCCAACAAAAAACCTGCTTGGCATGAGTGGCATCGAGAGGTCTCATTTCATAAATGGCAGAGATGCCCCATGCTTTAAGAACATTCAATTCATGTGTGGCAACGACAATCAAATATCCATGTCCAAGCCTCTCCCTTGCTGGCAAGAAAGCATTGAGTTGGTTTGTATGATCCACATCATCTAAAATGATAAGCATAGATACAGATCCCAACCGGCTTTCAAGAATCTCTCTGCCTAATTGTCAAAGGATACACCTTTGACATCAAGGTCCTCCAGAAGTCTTTTATGTTTCTCAACCAATAGCCCTTCCCCTGCAACATCTCGAAGATCAAAAAGCAAACTTGAACTATCCATTTCCGAGTGTCTATTGTTAAAGATTTTATTTATAAGGAAGATTTTGCCTGAGCCGCCCATGCCCCATATTTCTACAATTTGTATCGAGCCACTGGATTGAAGTGCAACTGTGTCAAAGTTTTGCACAGCTTCATCTACCCCCACCAGATGCTTGGCAACCTCTAATGGCACCTTCTTCATTTCTTTCATTACACGATTCACCACATTCTTTACCACCTTCTGCTCTTCACTGAACATGTGAAACATTAGTCAATAAATCAAACAAATTAAGAATTAAATGAGCTAAAATGCATCCTAGGGAAGATTTAACAAGATAAAACACCAGGCATGCTTTCAATTTCACTGTCCCCAATGCTCGTCAAGCAGTTGTTCTAGTGAATTTTTTTCCTTTTAACTGTTTCCATTCATAGAGCACAGGGATAACTGTGCTGCTTGTTTGAACCACAAATCCCTATTCTGTCAAACACCACAGGGATTTTGCATAATTCTTTACAGGCTAAGGCTGATGCTCTTCTAGAAATTGAGGTGAACAAAAACAGGGAAAGCAGATAAAGTACAGAAATGCTTGAACAAAAAAAGGCTAATGGTAATGGTAGGATGCAGAAGAATAAAGTACTGTCTATTTGTTAATGGATGAGCTGAAGAGATTCTATAATGAATAGTCCATAAAGCACAGCACTTACTCAAGGTTTGGTAGGAAATAGCTATAAATTGAGGCAAATAATGTGTTTGATATTTGTCCACAATGATTTATGAATACATCATAGGGCATGCGTTTGGTTCCAGATGAGGATGCAATAAAAGTACAAGAAGATTGTACTATTGTATCAAAAGTAGATGTGAGTGGTGTGATTCTTAGGACATGTATAGAATACACTTGTTGTCCAGATGCAGCAGGAGCAGGTAGGCAGCTCTCAGGCCATCAAAAGCATTTTGTAGGTCATACTTGGGTTGTCCAGCAATGTTGGCAGAGGCTGCCATTAGATACAAATTGAAGCAAAGAAGAATGCTAATAAAAACAACATGATGCTTGAAATACTTCACAGGCTAAGGCTGATGCTTTTCTGGAAATTGAGGTGGACAGAAACGGGGAAAGCAGACAAAGTGTAGAAATGCTTGAATGAAAAAAGGCTAATGGTAATGGTTCGATGCAGAGAAGACATAGTTGAATTACATATTAATAAAGAAGAAAGTAGCGAGCAAACTATATAGCTAAGAATGAATGCATAATATTTGTGCAGGAAAAGTGCAGGTAAGGAATGCAGAAGAATAAAGTACTGTTTATTTGTTAATGGATAAGCTGAAGAGATAATATAATGGACAGTTCATAAAGCACTGCACTTACTAAAGGTTAGCAGGAAATAGCAAGATAAGTGCAGTATTAAGCACTACTAGAACACCAATTAAATTCATCAATTTTGCCTATACGTTGATAAAACATCATAATATTTGTGTTTCTTTCACCAAATTGTTCTTTAATTCGTTTGGGGCAAGGTATCATTTTTCATTGGAGATGATTCTCTTTTACTTGGGTTTCCTTAGGTTCTTACCCTCGTCTCTCTGTTTTTCTCTAGTTTGACAATCAAAATAGTTTTATCTGACAAACCAAAATGAAAGAAAGACTTAACTGAACACCGATACATATAATAAACAGAGGGACAAGAAAACCCCCAAAAAAAACTTTAGACATATTTGATTAGCTAAATGCAGGTGGAAGATTATTTCGTACGTACTCCTGATTATTAATGGTGTCGCCAGTTAAAAAGGAGGCTTCATGGAGTGCCCATTTCCAGTGTTGAAGCTGTTTTGAGCTGTACCTTCTCTTATTTTCATGCTCCTCACTGAAGTGGAGCACCATTGAAAAAAAAGGGGAATAAAGTAAGAGTAAAAAGAGACATGCTAGTGAAATGTGAAAATATAAATAGGGAGGTAGGCTTTACATGACTCACAATATTGCTGAACATGTGGACCGGCATACAAGCACAACAGAACAAATTTAACTCAACTCTAGTTTATATGACGAACAAAAAGAGGGGAAAATAATAATAATAAATGAGATTATTTGACGAGGTAAATCCCGGAGAAAGGGTATTTGAGGTTTACCTGCTCTTCAGTTCAAAGTTAGAGAAGGCAGCTGCATACATTCCTTTTCCCTAAATCGCCAATCTTAAAGTAGACGACTCAAGAAGATCGAAAACGGGGATAATTTTGGTGCCAGTTTCTACCATAAACGCCAGCTCGGCCAGACACGGGGGGGTTTGTGCATAATGCTTAGAAAAAATGGCTATATGAAGTGATGCACTGTGCATTGCTTCTTCTAAATCTCTAGGAAAGAAATCCCCAAGCTTCTCTCATTTTTGTCAAAAAAAACCCTCAGTCTGGAAGCATTTAAGGAATTGTAGATATTGTTGGCCACCGTGTGTTTAATATCTCCTCCGTGATGGTTTATTAACGCATCGTAGAGCAGGGGTTTCGTTTCGGATGAGTATGCAACAAAAGTAAAAGCATGATTAGGTGAGGCGATTCTTAGGCCATCAAAAGCGTTTACAAGGCCATACTTGGGTTGTCCAGCAGTGTCAGAAGAGGCTGCGATTAGACACAAATTCGAACAAAGAAGAATATTGATAAAAGCAGCTTGGTATTCGAAATGCTACACAGGAAAAGATAGAGACCAGGAAAATAGATAAAGCTAGGTTAATGCAAATCTGCCTGAAAGGCCAATGGTAATGGTGTAAAGCACTAATGCAAAGCAGGCAGATTGAAGCGCATACCAATAAAGAAAAAGCGTGCAGAGAAACGCCAAGCGTGCAAAGACATCATTGTTTTTTCTTTCGGTGACTTCGCCCACTACCTAAACCACGTGAAAGGTCGTGTACAATTGTGAAAAACGAGAGAATGAAAAACATGTGGGGTCAAGTAGCTAAGAATCACACACCTCTTTACCTAATCTTTATCTTTGTTTATAACCAAACTATCTTGTAAGATAATAAAAATAGAATACTAAATTTGAAAGGAATCTTTATTTTTGTTGTTTATGATGTAATTCTACTGGTTAAATATTTTGAATTTTTCAAATCTGAAGTTATTAATATCAATTTAAAAGTTTTTTATAAAAATGTATTTAATAAATATTTTGTATCATACTTCGTTATTCAATATTTATATGTTTCTTCATTTTAATGATGGTTCACGAAGTGTCATATGAAATGTTGATTAAAAAGTTCACATAGTATTTTTTTGCAAGAAGCTCTTTAATTAATTTAAATTATTATTAGATTTTATTAGTTAATTATTTTGTTTCAATCTTTCATTTGTGTAGATTAGGTTTTTTACAATTATTATATTCCAAAAATTGTGAGCATGGCTCTATTGTATAAGTAGATCTATACTCATAATCTAGTCATCCTAATTTAAATTGTATGTTTCCTACTTTTGTTTATCAATTCTTTCAAAAGATTAACCGTTATTTATTATCTTATGTGTTAAAATATGTCAAAGTGAGCATTTTGATTCTTGTATTTTAAAGATAGTTCTAGAGGTCAATGTAACTCATCAAATTATTAGATATGTGTCTCTTCTCATAATATCAAAGTGTTTATCATAAAACTTGCACTACCATGACCAACATCATAGGCATTTCCATATTTCTTGGCATGTATTTTCATTGTTCATAGACAAAGGTGATTACTTGTTATCAAGGAATCTCTAAATATTTCCTCTACACACAAATATTTCTCAAAGTGCCTATAGATACTTAAAATTCACCTCATCTAGAATAATTAATTAGTTTCATTCATTCATCTCACTAATCCACATCACTAATTATTAAATTAGATAAAATTAAATTGATCTCTATTTAATTATTATATTAAAATAAATTAATCCATTGTCATCCTATTATTAAATTAAATTTGAAGAGGTGAGAAAAGATTGAAGGCAAACAAAGAAAGATAAAAGTGATACAAAGCATAATACCTTCACCTAGAATCTATGCTTCTCTCCTTGATGAGCAAAAATGGAGTGCACCATCATTCCATTTGATTTTCTCTTTGATTTTGAAATGTGGATTGCTCAATGTTCTAGCATAACCTTGATATGATAATGATAAGTTTGATTCAATAGAGATTTTGATAGCATGTAGATATGATAATAGATTTAGATATGAAAATGAAGGATGAGAGCCTCTAGATATAGAGTCTTGAAGAGGCAAAATCAATGGTTAGAAATGATTGGTGATGGATGGAAAAAATTGGAGGATTAGGGTTTGGATCAAGGATGTAATCATGTGACAAGTGGCACATGATGGATAGGATCTAGGTTTAGGATAAGAATAAGGATAAAAGTCCTTATGGCAATGGCTACCTAATTAAGAGGTTAAATGAGATTAATGGATAAGATGAAAAGTTAGTTTGACTTTTGGATAGGTGTCTAGATTCAATGAATCTAGACAAGGAGTTAGTTAGACATGTGAAGGGGACGTTTGTCACATGAGGATAAATTTACATTATGATCCATGTAGACAAGATGAAGGGTTAGGATTAGATGGACAAGGATAGAAGGTAAAGGGGAATTAATTAAATTATTTAATTAATGGGATCATGATGAAGGGATAATAATTAAATAAATGAATATTTATTTAATTAAGTGATTTAGGATAAAGATGGGAAATGATGGGAATAATTAAATAGATAATGGATATTTATTTAATTAATGGCTAAAGATAGGCTAAAATTAGGTGTGGTTGGGTAAGGTCAAATTTTAGGTGTCTACAAAATTAATTAAATTTACTCCCACCCACTTAAAAATAAATAAATAAAGTTATTCCCCCTAAATTTAAATAAATAGGTTAAAATCAACCATCCACAATAATTAAATTTAATTAGGCAATGGTCCCTTGCACATGGTCTAATGCCCCAAGTGTATCTTCACCATCCATCCATCATTTATTCTCAATCATTCATATCCTCGTGCAAACACCCATAAATGCAACCCTTAATCATTGATTCCTCATTTTGCATACATCGTGCACATCCAAGGGATCCATTATCAAGATTAATAAGCAATATCCACAAGCATCTCCTTCTACATTCATATCTAATTCCTTCTACATCATATTTTTATGCAACAAATATATAATTTGGAAAGGTATATGTTATTCAAATACAAAAGAATCCAAAAGAAACTGCATCACTCATATCTATGAGCAAATCAACTCAACAAAGGAGATCTCTTTCTGGTAAGTGGAGGTAATAATTTGACTTGATCTTCTTTATGCTCATTCTAAAGGTACTTTTCTTGATTTAGAATAAGGGTTTCATATGACTTTAATCTCTTGCATTATTTTCAAGATCTAGCATCATATATTACGACACACCTAAGAGGACTTAATGGTCCTTGATGAATTTTAATTTTGTAGGATTCTTTAAGCTTGATATTGTAGGTTTTCCCTTCTCAATTTTAGAGAGATCTTATCAAGAAATTTTGTTGGATGCATTCTAGAGACAAATAAACTACACATGGTTAGATCTAGAAGGCCCCAAAACTTATAAATCAACATAAAATTTCTAAGGTTTGGCACCAAAAAAGACTTGATTATTTCTAGGGTTTGATAGAGTTTTTAATTTTTAGATTCTATATGATTTATATGGTCATGTACATGTATCATTGAACCATGTTGCATAGGTCTAGTGTCGGTAGCATTTATAGAAAATACTATTTCATTTGCATCGTCAATCATCATAAAAAGGTACATATTTTTTATTTTTTTTACATAATGTGAAGTAAACTATATATTATTTACACCAACATCACAACATAGCAGAAATTTTATAGATTTGAGGAAATTATTCATATTTATATCCTAGTCATTGGTCATTACCAAGGGGTGAGTGCTTAGGCTAGCCCATAATTATGGCACCCAAAATATTACTATTATTGGCACCCATAAATTTGATGAATTTATAGTGCTTTGTGTTGTCACCTTGTGCTACACCCTTGTGATTCCCATCAATTATAACCAATCTAAGAAATATTAATGGTGTATCATGCTTAGTTTCCTCTGGTATTTGCATTCTCCCCTTGCTAAGCTGTAGTCAAAAAACCATTTGCAAAAAATCCAAAATGGCTAAGTATTTAACTTTTCAGACTTCTAGGATTTCGCTTGTCTACATACCCACATGCTTTCTCTATCACTCTCGATCCTCTACCTCTTTTTCCTTCTAATCCATCACTTGTGTAAGTATAAGTGTTTCAAGTTTCAATCATCGACCTTAATTCTTAACCCATATCACTTTCATGTTTTTCTTCCCTTTCCTCTTTTGATCACCGAAGTTCTGATGGAGTCCTTCAAAAAATCAACATTCTCTAAAAAAATTGAACTTCAGGGATCAGTTGTCCCCCTTAACCTTTACCACCATTTCATCACGAGGTAATTTTTCCCCTCGATCCTCGATCTTCGATGTCTATTTTTTGTCTTTAGTGGTCATATTTTTCCTCTAACTTTTATCTTAATGGCAAGGCTTAAGTCATTCATCTAACCCCCAATCCTTGATGTCTTATTTTCGACCTTTGGTGATTGGGTCTCCCTCTTATCTTTTGTCTTGTCCTTCTTATAATACATAGGATGTCTTCCCGACTCTTGACATCTTCCTTCCCTTTGCCTTCTTTCTAATATTTTCATCCACTCTTTTGCTTTCATCTTTCCCTTCTTCCAACAAGCATTGGACCCAACACTTGATGCTCGATAGGAGTTCTCTTTTGGGGATCGCAGCTTCGACATTCTTCATGTTGTCTTCTTCATTAATATTATATACAGTATGTGATAGGTCTAACACCTAGTGCTCGAAAGAGTTTTTCTCTTCAAGGTTTTTGGTTTGCAGATGCTCTTCTCACCAACCCTTTCTACAAGTAGTTCCTTGCAAGCTCGGCACCCGACATCCGATGAAGGTGACCTTTTAGGGTGGTGAACCATTTAATGTTTAATCCAATAGTTGGTTCAGGCCTGAAACTTTGACAATACTTCTGAAGGGCGTGTTGTCTGTTGTGAACCCCATTAATGTTGCAACTACCTTATCAACTACCAAATTTGATCCTTGAGGTTACAAGGATGATATTTAATGCATATTTTGACAACTGCAAGTGAGACAAAGCAACACCCATGCTTCTTTATGCTTCACAGGTCTCCTTTCTATTAGAGGATCATTCTTGGTCAAATTTTGTTGTGAATTTCATGGGGGGATTTTGTTCCTCATTTGCATGTTCATTAATGTAGGGGCATGGCTTCATAGTGTGCGACCATGTAAAGGTGATGTAAGCAAGCATGGGAGGCTAGTAATTATTTTGAAAAACATGGTTATTTCCTTGAGGTCTCTTGATGTGGTAGATATATATGTATATCTTCCTAATTCAATTAAGAAGGAGAGGATAACATTTTTTACAAAGGGAAGCAATTGTGGAGCTAGCAAAAGAAAGATATTCATAGGAAACCTTAGGGTTTCAATTTCCAGTTCTAGGTTTAGCTATTTTGCATTGTAATGATCTGGGTTTTCTCTCAAACCTGCAATAATATTTATAAGCTTTGAAGACTGAGTAATTAAAGGCATAATAAACCTTATTTGAGAGTCTCCTTATGTATGGTATGTGTTTCCAGATTATGTTGTTTATCATTTCAACCAGAAGTCTATAAAATCCTTGCAAATATTTTGCATGGTATTTTTTTAATATAATAAAGGAAATGTGTGGGTATACTTGAGGATTACTAAGTAGACTATCTCAATATTCTACAAATATTTATTATCTTTCTAAATGAATATATAGATCTCAGCTTTCCTATGCATTTTGAAAGGCATAGTATTTTGTGGTGACTTGATTAAGACATCACCTTATTTTCAGTTGTTGCATGTTTAATTAAATCTAGATACTTTGATGACCAATGGATAAAGGCATCAATCTATGATTGGTTTTCTCTCTTATCATTCTCAACACACTCTCAAACACTTATATGGTAGATTATATGTTAATAAGGTGTTCATCCTTACATGCCCAAACTAGCACATAGGTATATTGTGACACCAGTATTGGGATACACTATGCAATGGGTATAGTTTGTCTTGCAGAGCCCAAAGTAGAGGACTTACCCACCTCAACCATTGGTCCTTAGCTTCCCAACCTAAAGATAGAACTTTGTGGTAATTTTCCAATGTTTGACACCCCTAGCACCTTACAGATTATCAGACCTTAGGTATTTGGGGCCTACAACTCCCATCACCAACAAATTGGAATTGTTGTTGGGGAAATTTTGCATTTGTGCATTTTGTTTTAGTAAGTTTGGCATCTTGTCAACTTACACCAATAAATTGGTGTCATTTTCGGGGAATTCAAAGACAAAAGAATGTTTTTAGAGCCTTGGTAATAGGGTAAATTTGCAACTGTGTGTTTTTTGGGTAAGTTTGGCATCCCATCAATTGACACCAATTTTTTTTTGTCATTGTCATGGATACTTAGGTACATTTTTTGGGAGAGACAAATATTGAAAACCTTCACAATTGGAGGACAAGTATTGTAGTATGTATGAAGAATTTAAAAAATGTCTCTGTTGGTGGAGTGAACTTGGAATGAAGTTGATCTTTGAGGATCTTTCAATTGCTTGAAAGATCTTATCCTCTTTGGAGAGGTGGTGAATTTGTAAATGAACTTGATGAATATTGAAGAAGATCTTAGGCTTATAAAGCTTCCAATCATAGAAAGAAGATTTGCAACAACTGTAATACACCTCCAAGTATTTTATCTTTTTCTTTCTTTAAGAAGAAAAGTTGTATAAGAAGGTTAGTTACAAGAATGTCAAGAAAACTTGTGTTCCCTTATTCAGTGATTATTAGCACTAAAATAAAGTGATAAAGAGATATTGAGAAGTAAATATTTGTAGAGGGGATAAGTCTTCATTGGTAATATGGATAACCATTTTGGTTCTCCCTCTACAAGCTACAGTATCATGACATAATAACAATCATATCCTTAGAGAAAATCTTTATTTCTTGAAAGATATAGGCATTTAGCTTTTAGTAGAATCCAAGGTTATACATGCCCTATTCCTAGAAATATAAATGAATACTTACGAAAGATTAGAGGAGATTATGAAGAGTTAGCATCAAAAAATCTACATTATTGCATTAGCTTGATGGTGTATTGTGAAATAGAAGAAGAGGATGTTACCATGAAGTTGTTTGTAAAGTCTTTAGAAAGTGATGCTAAAGATTGGTTTTCTAGTTTGCCAATGCAATGTATATTTTTATAGCAAGAACCTAAGATACTTTTCATTGATTAGTTTGAAGGAATGAACAATAAATGCTCATTTGATACTAAACATCTGCATATTCAAGAGGATTTTGAAAAGGAGCCTAAATATGAGGTTAAGTATGTATCACCTACTGATGCATTGGTTGATACAAAAACATATGATGGTGAATCCTCATATGATTTTATGATAAAATTATGAATTCTCTATTTGCAATACTAGAATCACAGAGACTTGATGAATCACTATGTATTGATTTATTCTGTGAGAATATTGAGCCAATTCTGAGCACTATATCAAAGAGGTTAAAGCCTTCTAGAGTCAACTAGATATATGATTGGATTGTTATTCTTGAGGATAGAAGATAGGAATATGTGGAAAGAACCATATCAACTAATGTTTATAGCTACATTTTATTGCCTAATTAAAATGGTGATGTGTCACATAAGAACAAATACAATATGATAGAAAGTAAACATGTATCATGTAGTGGTGAATATTATGTTTATGAGCAGCCCATAGAAAAAATGTGTGTAGATGAAGATTGCAGTCATAGCAATGAGGATGTAAGACATGATGAGAAGAATAAAATATGTGAATTCATGCCTTCTATTGGTTCTAAAAAATACAAGAATAGAGAGCAATCTCTCTACATCGGAGGAAAATTGTACTCATGCAAATGCTACTAAAAACACATTCTCACTCATCGATGAGAAAGGGATATGTTATGATGAATCTTTTGAATCAAATACATTAATATTTTTTGAAAGTGCACTAGAAATTGAGGATTTATTTTTGGGTCACCTTATTGATTATAGTAATTTTGAAGTTCCAAGTTTTCATGATGATAGTATTAGTATTTCAAATGCAAGTTTCCAATGAGATGAGGAGCATTTTTGTCCAACTAATCAAGGTGATTAGAATTATGTTTGTAGCCCTATTGACTGTAAATGCTTTGAAAAGAGTGGGTCAGAATTGTTGATAATTAATAGTGCATGTACAATTTCCAGTCCTTTCATGATCATAGTAGTATCCTTGAAGGCTCACAATTGCATGGTGATATTATGAATACCTATGATAGTCTTGATAACTCTTTGAATGATCATATTAATTCAAATTGTGTTGATGGTATAAGAGTTTCAAAACCTTTTGTGGAGAAGTCAAATATTAAAATCCAAGGTGAATTTTATGTCTTCTCTTTAGGTAAGGAATATGATGTTATAAGGAACAGTGAAATTCCACGATTACTTGGATATGACCATAATGGGAGATATGAATTAGACATTCTTTTTGAAGATGAATTTTGTAATCAGACTTGTTATGGTATACTTAATCATGCTAATTATGTAGTTGTTGCAAGTCTTCATGGTGATGAGATAAAATATTTTGTTGATTGATTGAATACTCCCGAGGTCGGTAGATTATATGAGGGTCATCACATAGAAGAGATACCGCCTAGTTCAAATCTAATGCATAATGACATTATTTCTTATGAATGCTTCAGTTTTGACATGGAAATGGAAGACATGGATGATGTTTATAGTGACTTATAGTTTATGGAGTTTAAGTGTTTTCATTTTCCTTCCATGTGTCAAACACCTGAAATATTGAGAGGGGGGTGAATTGGTAATAACCATTCAAGCATTTAAACATCTAATCCACTTAGCATATTCAATTTCAATAAATGAAATAAAGCATGAAACATTCAACAACATCACATAACACATGAACACTAGGATTTTTAGGTGGAATACCCAAAATGGGAAAAACCATGATGAGGATAGTTCACAATATATTATAACTAGTTATAGTACATTTACAGAAGTGCTCACTGTAGGTGGACTCACTATCCAAGTGTACTCACTACCCATTGAGAAAAAAGAGATAGAAGAGAGTTTGTGGCTCATAGCCTAGATTGAACTATTATAATTGCATTTTTTATTTGCATTAAATACAATTCCAATGAAGCTCAATAAACTGAATTTACACACTTCATTTGATTCTGATCTAACACTTTGCTTTTCTCTACATTCACATCACTCTGATATTCTAATCAACATTCACAACTTAAATTCACAATGTATTCGCATCATTCACATCACTTGCATATTTCTCATTCATCAAAACATTGAAAAGTATCTAGCTTATATATCTACTTCAAGCATAACATCAATTAGGTCAACCTAATTAGATGTATCATACAAAATAGACAATATATGATTTGTCAGCTTAAATCCTTCCACACACGCCTTGTGCCAAGATTCAATCATCAAAACAATTTGAAATAGGTTGGTATGGACCTATAATATCTCCCACATAACTTTTCAATACTTACTTAACCTTCACATACCTTCACACTTATTAGGTCAGCACCATAGGAGACCTAATACATAAATTCTTCAATTGTATACTCATATTTGGACATGCAAACCTCAAAATACTATGCCAGAGGGAATTCACTCTATTGAAATCTATCAAAATTTCATTAAGTATGCAAAACAAAAATCCTATCCATGGAGAAGTGCAGACTCTCCAACTTATATACATTGTATAGGAAATGACTATAACTGTCAGGCTAAACTTTTGTCATTCATAACTTTCAAACCAAAAACCAAAACAAGATGGAATTATAGAATTAGATGCTTCTAACAGCCAACAAAAACATACTAGAACTATAGAGAGAAAATTTAATTCACAGACCAGTGTGGACCCAAAAATTGTATGCTTTGTACCCGGAAACATTGGTAAAAACAATCATTTTTCACCACAATTTGCTTCACCAGATCAAAACTTCTTGCAAAATTTCTTCCACAAATCTTCCAAAGTGTGTTATAACCAACCAAAATGATTTGCACTATGATCTCCATATCAGGATACAATGTTGACATCAATGACAACACTGCAACACATAATAGTATACCTTGTGCCTATCCCTCATGCTCATGTTTTCCAACAACAACATCAATGAAATCTCCTCATTCTTCCACATTCTCCTCTACAGGCACATGCACATTTTGTTCAATATCAATTTCATTGATTTTTTGGAACAAAAGTATTAGGCTTCATTTGAATTTTAGTGTCCGTAAACACTTTCAATTCTTTGGCAAGTTCTTCAACTTTCTATAGTGTCTCATTTCGTAATCTCTCAATATCTTCTTTGTCTTTTCTCAGTAAGGTGTTGACTCTTTATTTTGTTTTGAACTCTTTGTTGAACACTTGAGCCAATTTTCCTCTATCTTCATCAAAAAGAGAAGAACTAGTCTTCTCCAAGGAAAATGCCCTCATTTTGGCATCCTCATCAACAAATTCTTGCCTTCTAGCACTCAATACATTCTTCAAGTCATCAAGCAATTGATTCTCAATTTTTCCAAGGCTAGTATCAAATGTTACCATGTATTTTACAATAGCCTCTTTCATTACATTTTTATCTATATCATTTGATTCTAAATACATTTTGGCAATTTGTTTCAACATCCTATGCTAAAAAATACCATTAAATAGTGTGTCTAACCTTAGTGGTCTATGCTTTCTTACCGGAGGGGTCTTCTCTTTATTCTTCCCCTTACCTTTAGGAGACTTTCCTTCTTTTCTAGACCTTGACTTCTTCTCCTTTACATGGATCTTGAAATCTTACTTTTGCTTTTCAACTTCTTCTTCACTATCAGTATCAACAATAACAATTTTGGTTCTTTTGGCACTAGTCTCTTAAACGGAGGCTTCAGACTTCTTCTTCTTCTAGATTAGCTATGATTTATCTTCTTCTATATCATCTTCTTCCTCACAACTAATATATTTCTCCCTTGTGGCTTTTTCCTTTCTTCTCCTTTTAGGAGCCTTTTTCTACTCAAGGATACTGGGTGCAACCCTCTACTTTTAAGATTTTGTAGGCTTTGTTCTAGAGGACTTTGGAACAGTAGGAGAGGGGGTAGAGGTCCTAATGGACCTTCTAGTGCTAGGAGTACCCTACAGAACCACAAATGGGGCCTTGATTTTTGTTGTCTCATAAAGTTGCACCCTTATCAAGTTGCAGAACCTGATATTTTAGAGGAACATGGGAACTTTTCCAAGCTATGGGTCACCTAAAAATGGAAAAGAACCTCCGGAGAAGGCCGAATTCCTAGCTTGGATATTACCTAAACTACTGATCTTTTGTAAGGAAAAGGAAGAAGGATTTGCTAAAAATGAATAAAACTGTAAGTGGTAGATACTACTTCCTATGGTGATACACCTAACTGATAAAGACCTAAAAAATTTAGAGGATAGACACTTGCTCTTCAATTAATTAAATAGAACACTTACACAACTTATTTCAGTAAGTTTTATGCATAAATATTTCAAAAAAAAGGCTTAAATTCACTTATCTTTTAGAACGGAAAGGTTATTTTCACAATCTAAAAGCTATGTGCAAATTCTAAACTCAATTTCCAACCTGCATAAAAAGATAACTTTGCTGAAAGGCATAAAATGTGAGACAAAATTACAAGGAGGTCAAAATACCTCACATTTGATTTGATCAACCACTTTGATAACACACAACTCTGTAAGAATAAGAGGGAAAAATGCTTCAAGTATTGATATTCAAGGTCCTTTATGAATTCATGTCAAAATAAGTTACAAAAATATGTAAAGTCTGACAAAGGACTACAAAAGTCATAAGGCAGAAAACTACAACTCAAGAACTAACTCAATAATGAGTAGCAAAAGATAATAAGTAAGCAACACCAAGTGGTTCCACCAAAGAAGGAACAAAAAACCAATTTGGGTCGAATTCCCCTCAAAAGCCTAAAATCTAGGGCCTATATCCCCTCCAAATGAGCTCAAAAATGTTGAAATGGTCAAGTTTGACCATATCAAACATGATGACAACTCAAAAAACTCCAAGATTCCCTCCATTGCTCATAAAAGGTCAAAAACAACCCCTAGATGATCTCCACATGTTTGCCAACTAAAAATAACCTCCCTCCATTCGTGGCATGTCATTACTACAATCCACTCACATTCTTGACTTTGTCATGTAAAGATAAGCACATCCTATATAGTTTTCATTTAAAGGAAATACATTAAGTATGAGTGATTCATAAAACATCACTTCACTTAAGTATTTAATAATGTAAAGTAATGCAAAAAATAAAAAAGACTTCTCTCCATGTATTCGGCATGTCATAAGAACCAAAGTATATCTGTTTACTTCCTAATGACCTGGTCATATCACACAAGTCTCTATCTCTTTGCATTCTTAGGATAATGCTTAAATCAAATGATTTATAAATCATCATTTGATTTTAGGCATATTACAATATATTAAGCAATGCAAAAAGAAAGAAAAAACCTCCATGCCTCAGGTCATAGGCTTATTCAAAGGTTACTAAGTTAAAAAAACATGAAAATGCCTAAGTAATAAGGAAAAGGCATAGAAAAAACCCACAGGGGTATTATTTTTCACCTTATTTTTAAAAAAACCTAGACAAAAATGCTCCAAATTCTATCGGCCTCCATTAGGGTAAAATCCCTAAGACAAAATGAAATGAAATGAAAAATATCATTTCATTTGCCAAACTAAAAGCTTCAGGAAGAAGCTTAGTCACGCCACCAAGGGTTTAGAACTCTGTTGAATCTTCGATTCTAACATGGTTTCTAGTGAGTCAAAGGTATAAAAAGAATTAGGGAATCTTGATAAGAAGCAAAAGATGAAAAAGAACAAGCCACATAAAGAATCAGAATCCACTCATTCAAAAGAAGAATCATCTAAGAAGAAGAGGTATTTTTGTGCATATTGCAAGAAGGATGGACATGAAGAACACTATTGTTATGAGAAGGATATTGATGAGTTGAAAAATCTTCTCAAAAAGAATCAAATTGATTTTCCTTCTAGAATGTCTGAATCATCTTCTCCTTCTTCTTCAAAATAGTCTAAGGACAAAGGTCAAGCATCTACATTAGGATATAAAGGTCAATCCCTTTGTGCTTTTTCAGGTTCAGGATCAGGGAGATGGCTTGTAGATTTAGGAGCATCACATCATATGGCATTTTCACAATCTATATTCTCTTCATTTTAGCCTTGTTTTATGTCTCCTATCTTGATGGGAAACAATACATACATGAGTGTAATAGGGAAGGGATCTATTAGTTTTGGGGACAACACTTTTCAAGATGTTTTGTGTGTTCCTCATTTGACGAACAATCTTCTTTCCATATATCAGATTACACATGGTGGAGATGGGAGAACTATGGAGTTCACACCTGATTCAGTCATCATTCGAGACTTGGAGAGTAGAGAGATCATTGCTACTGGAGTGGTTGATCATTCATCTCGGTTGTATACCTTTGCAAATTTTGCTTCTGATGGTGACATTGTTCCTTCGGCTATTGATCACAATTCTAGTGTGAACCTTGATTCAGAGGAGATATTTGGCTACTTGAACTTGGGAGTTCTCACATCCGATCCAATACTTGAGCCATGCATTTCATCTCCTCCATCTACTATTGCAGTTGATGATGCTTGTGATGCCACAGTTTTGGTTCCTTGTGATTCAGTACAACAGGATATACATTGTCTTCCAGATATGGCTACTTTGGATGGCTTCTTGACAGGTATTTCAGACTTGTTTGTGGAGTCTCATCTTGCAGATTTGGGGGACATCATGCATGACATTCATCTTCTCTTTGATGAAGATGCTCCTTCTTCAGTTGTTTTGAGGGAACACTCTGACCCTCTTGTTCATTCTCTACATGATCATTCTTCACAGCTTGACATGAGTGTGGATACTTTTGGATAGAATTTGGAGGAGGCTTCTTTGTCTTTAGAGGGGATATCTTTCTCTTTGGATCATGTTCTACATTCATCTCTACTAGATGTTGGATTGTACTCTTCAGCAATGTGGCCTAGAATGCTTGTTTGGAGTGTGTCAACTTTTGACATCGACATGGAGAAACTTGAGCATCATTCAGAGACATACATCCTACATACATCCTTCGCTTTGTTTCTTCCTAAGGGAGGAATGTTGTTCGACGAGATTGGATCATCTTTAGCATTCAATGTTGAGCTTCTACCATCATTGCAGGAGACTCAACATTGAGGGGGGGCTACCTTGTTTCTCTTCTACTTCTCTCTTATGGGGGGTCTTTTTCCTCACACAGGGTTTTTACCTTCTCATGCATCATTGAGAGTATTTCCATTATTGTATTTCATCTCTCTTTTGGGGAGGAGTTTTGTCCCATTGGGTTTTCTCCTTTTCTCCGTTTGTGAGAGATTGCATTGCATTTGTACATGGGTACCTAACATGGCCTAGTTGTCGGGACCCATCTTGCATTATTTGATTTTGTGTTCATTCTCCCTAAGTTGCACTTAAGGGGGGGTGTTGGTGTAATTAAATGTGTTGTACCTTGTCCTAGGTCATAATTACACCTTAGTTAAGTTTACTTAGGGACCACATAAGAGTTGTTGGAGATTTTCCACCTTTGGTGGACTTATCTTCTTATTACTTTATCACTTCCACCTTTCATGGACATATCATGTGATTAGGTTTCCACCTTTTGTGGGAGATCCACTATTTGTGGTGGTTATCACATTATCACTTTCCACTTTAGGTGGAGTGATAGCTTTTCATTGTTGTCTCGTGTCATAAGATTATGACACTTGTCATAATCTTATCCACTCCTATGTTCTCACCTTGGCAATATAACCAAGGGGTCTCTACTACATTTGTACAATCAATAATCATCATATCATTGATATTGAATACAGTTTATTCTTGTCACATCATTTTATCTCTTCTTTGTGCTTTCCATTTGGTCCATAGATCTTGGCATCCATAGCCAATTCTAACATGGTATCAGAGCATGTTTGATTCTAACAATTTCCATGGATTTAACATAGAAAACAAAGGTAAGACTCTGTTTGATACAAATGTGGCTCATATTTGTGATTTTATTTCATTTTCTAAGATGAAAATGGCTTTCCCAACTGCGACCTTTGCATTGTTTCTAATGAATTTTGTTACTTTTTGTCTCTGCTTCCCATTAATGTCTTTCTTTGCTGGAAGTCAATATTGAAGAGTTTTCCTGAAACTTAAAAGAAGACATTGGATGAATTCTCCTTTATTTTGTATAAACATTGTTTGCTCTCCTAACTCTTCATGGTCACAACCTTTGTATTTGTAGATTATTTGGTTTGCTTTATGTTTTCCATTATGTCGAGGGCTCTGGCTCCTTACAGGCCAAGGTTTCATGATAGGGCCATAGCCATGGTGCAGCCCTGTGATTTGTTGTTTTCGCAAAAAGAAACTCAAAGATCATTCTTAGAAACCCTAGCTCAATATCACTCATGGCTTATGATGTCATTCCTTATGCAATCAACAAGTAATCATGTATATGTGTGATAAACTTGCATTTGATAGCTAGCTTCTTAAAGATACCCTCGACTGTTCCATTGTCAGTGTTTATGCCATGCCTTTCTTTCATAGACAAATGACAATGTTTAGGCCGTAAATTTGCTCTATCTACTCACCTATGACTAACCTCTTATCTCACTATTCCAGATCTGGAAAAAATGTTTATCACTGTCTTTATCTGAACTCTCATATTGACTATGATGTCATGAACCTTGTAGCTATCCTTAAAGATTTTCATTAGATGTCGTCATATTCATATGACCACACCCCTACTATGGCATGAATATTTTTGTTTCCAAGAACCTCATAATGATTGTCATTTGTCAATTTTGTACTGTCCAAATATATTTTCTAGTCTTGTTTAGGCTATGCCTTCCTCTGAAAAAAAATAGTGAGTGCATCGTTGTCTCTTAGAATCCAATACAAGGGTTGTTGTTTCTTGATATGACTATCATATCCCCTTTTGTAGACTACTTATTTGGCTCATGAATTCATAGGACAAAATCTACTTATGTGTGTAATTCAGTCATGACATCTCTATCATTATTGAATACACCTACAAAATGGCATTGTCATTTGAAAACAATATCCTTTGTATCCACAATACTCTATTTCAGAAGCTTACGACATTGGGACTACTTAATGAGGGCTCCTTTGTGATGAAAATATTACACCATGTATTGCTCCTTGGATGTATTTTCCATGTACTACAATGTGATTGAAATTTTACCACTTGGCATGTAAACTCAAAAGTGTTGAAAAACTGGGATGACACTGCTCACCAATGCATCACTACTCTGATTTCTCCAAGGGAGAGCCAAATCCCTGACTCTTTTGCAAGAGAACAATAACATTGCATGATAAGCCCATCTAAAGCATCAACTATGCTAAGGCGCTCTCCACTTCCACATGACTATACCCATTGTCTTTGGTTTGTTATGACTTTCTTTAAAAATGTTTTTTTTCAAGCCTCAATTGCTCTCTTTAAGGGAAGTGTTTGATCTTTCAAAAATGATATCACTTCACTACTCATTTCTCACTTGGGAATGAACTCACTTATATCCATTTGACTATGATATTCTAGGACTTGACTATGCTCTATGACCTCTCGTCATGATTCTTTTTGCAGTTTGCAATCCCTTTTTCCCTTTGCATTCAAAACTAGCAATGATTCTTGACCTATACATGTACCAACACATTTACAACTATTTCTTATGCAATGGATGCAATAAATCTCAATCATATTGATGTTAGAAACATGTCTTTATCTTGTTGTCTTCATGAACTCTTGACTATTTAAATAAGCTAATACTTATCATTTTATGATATCATTCAATGATGAATGAACAACATTGTTTAGTTCTCTAAATTATTATGATCATGTTATGCATACATCTATTACTTATATCATTGAATATAGAAAATACACTGCAATGAATGATAGATTTATCTCTGATTTTATCATAATCTTTTGGAAAGCTTAACAAGCTTAACTCATCAAAATATTGAATGTTAGCACACTAGGCTCAACCCTTGTGGGAGCCACATTTATCCCACGTACTGAAATTTGTCAGATTAGATAAAAAATACAAATACACCTATATCAACACATGAAGCAAACATATTAGTGAAATAAATGCATATTTTTTGGATGTGTTTGATGACTTCAATAGTTTTCTGGGACACCCAATGTGTACATATCTTATTTAATGCAGATGGAGATCAATGTATAGTTGCATAGGTGTATGTTCATGTATGATTTGAAACCTTTCATTGCTTAGAGAATTGCTCTAATACCATTGCCTTTGCCAGATGTAGGACTAGGAGCTGTACATATCTAGGAAGGACACAAGCAACTCGGGGCAGTAGCGAACAAGATGACGCATCCAGAACCAGTCATTCCAGGCAATGACTAGTTTCTTTCTTTACATGCACATTTACTTTTTTGACTTATTCATGTATATATTTTTATTATTTGCATTGAATAAGTTATGGTTAGTCTCATGACTTATGTGAGACATTTGTACATTTCTACATTCAATAAAGATTACCATTCTGAAAGATTTGAGTAAATCTTTTCTCTGTTGCATGCACTTGTATAAATGCAATAATTTGTTACAATAATCTTGTAATCTTTTCTAATTTTTTTGTTTATACAATTAAATGTAATGTAGGAAAATTAATAAAACTTACCTCATTTCCTTAGTTTAAAATCAACAAACGCCACCTGATTAAGCCTAAGTGAAAATCTGGTAACAATTTTCTCTACAAAACCCTTTGAAGAACCAACAATCTCTTCCAATGGTGCCTTCATATTTTCAACATTTTTCTTTATCTCCTTTTCCTTGTGTTACAAGTGCACTTCATCGGATTTTTCATCATAGGTTCCAAACCTATCTACTATAGGATCTCTTGGTTTGCGTAACATTAGATTTGCAAGTTTGATAATTACATCTTCTACCACTTCATGTCCTATTTTCAGAATCCAGACTATTATGGGTTCCATTGCTTCCATAAAAAAAAATTCTCTACTAACCATGAAAGTAACATCATTCTTGTATTTCTTAACTACACTTTTAGGGATCCTCTCTTTCTTGTATTTTTCCTTGAAAGGACTTAAAGAAACCCCACAACATAGAATGTTGGGTTTTTAGGTTTCCTAACTTTTTCAAGTGGTCTCTAATTTTAATTACAACAGGAACATTGTGCAACCGCATAATATTCTTTGTACTATTAATTTCTCTAAGGAAATAGAATAATAAACATACAATTAAGGTATCATACCAAAAAGGGTGCCACGATTATTTTGTCTTTTGTAGGTTCTCCATCAACTTTTGTCTAAGGAGCTTGCATAAATCAATGTCCAAACCCTCTTTCATCATCTGGTGAGCAGTGTGTATAGTTGTGGCTAACATAGAACTCTCTCTATGAGTATAATAAACCTTATATCTCATCACCATCAATGTATACTTAACTATCGGATCATCAATGTCCTTCACCATTAGGGTACACTTGTCAAATTTTGCATCGATGAGCTTCATTACCATATCATTCTTCACAAACTTCATCGTTGGGATGGGTCCAGTCAAGCACAAATCGGTAACCACATTGATAGTTTTCTTGTTGATCATATGTTCCATATCTAGCCACATGAATTTATCATGAATTCGGCTCAGCACATACTTAACCCATTCATCCCCATGGCATAAATTTGGAAAGTTTTTCCATACATCGGGCTTCTTCTCTATTAAACTTCCAAATTGAAGTTTCAATTCAAATTCATTTCTCGTCAAATCATTTACCCAATACTTTTCAATCTTCAAATAATCATATTCTTCCATTTTCACATGAATGCACATTCTTACATCTTCTATATGCATCACTCATATGGAACCCTCAAAAATGTGCCTTCTAGATCCCTTTTTGTGGATTTAAATGGATGTTTTTTGAACTTATGTCTTATTTTTTCCAAGACATCAATCACTTATGGAGTAAACATTATGAGCAGCACTAGGGTTTCACAAAATACTAATAAATATCTTTTATTCTTTGTTGGTAGGGTTTCACACAACACTAGAATTACTTCACCTATTAGAATTTCACACCAAATACTTCAAATTTCTATTGTGAGCTACTCTTCACTCTTCAAATGAGCATTCACAAATGAATTAATCATATGTGAAATCACATATAAACGCCTTTCAAAAGACCTAAAATGCATTAATCGCAGTGAACAAAGTTAGGTTAAAAATTCGGCAATCTCTCATTGTGTTGACACAGTCACCTTCAATCACTTCTTAGATCTCCGCAATAGGAAATATCATACTAGAAAGACCATAAAAAAATCAACCATGGTGATCTACACATGTACCAGTGTGCTGAAAGCATCATCACCACAACTTTGGTGGGGGCCTTAAGGATTTTCTGTTAAAAATCCTCTTGAGCTAAAGCTCTTCATTTAGTTTTTGGAGGAAACATTACACCAAGAGCTGACATAGACTCATGTTCTTCACTTCATTCTCTTCTTTATTTTTCTAGATCTTGTTCATTTCCTTCCTCATTTCAACCAAATCCACTGTATTCTCTACTGGACCATTCTTCTTTTGTGAAACAGAGGGTTCCATATTCTTAGATCTGAAGAACTTTGTTGTGTCTTCTAATTTGTTGTAATTGTGGCATATGACAACTTTTTGAACAAGCTTACTTTTATCCATTCTAGATTTTCATTCAAAACTCTTATGCCCAAATACATTGCATGTATAAAAATAGCCATTGAAAGATTGAAACGTCATGTCATTATTGTAACCACTCATCATCTAATTTCTATATTACTAGCTTTATGACCAAATCTATTATATCTAAAGCATTGATTGGGAAATGATTGAACATTCTTATTTATTTTGCTTCTACACTCTACATCTCTATGTCCAAATTTATTGCAAGAATAATAGTAACCATTAAAAGATGAATACCTTTGTGCAATAGGTTGTTTAGTAGGAGGCCTTCTGAATTATTTCTAGTTTTGGATATGTATGTCATTATTCTTCTTGTCATTCTTCTTTTCAGCATTGTTTAGAGTTTGATTTTCCTTTGAACTCTCTCATTTCTCAAACCCTAAACCTTCTTTTTCCTAATAAGCCTTCCAATTTGTAATCATCTCAACAATTATTATGGATCTCCTCTTGAACTTGTCCTCTTGATTCTTTGCTTTCTCCATATCTGATCTTAAAGTGACAATCTCTTGTTCAAACTTTGAACATTCTTCATATTTGTTTTTTAATTTGGAATTTAGGAAATATTCAACTCTTTTTTCTTCTTCAACTCGCACTTTCAGATTTGGAATAGTCTCATTTGATTGCTTGAGTTACTCATTTGTTTCTTTGATTCTTTCTATATAACTTTATTGATTTTCTCTCTCAATTTCTTAATACACTCATTTGCATCATTAAGGTTCTTTTTTAGATCTCTATTCTCAGCTTCTATGTTATCTAAATCATCAAGAGCTAACTTGAGTTCTCCTTCCATGT